>JAJOZX010000681.1:325000-495000 GCA_023014485.1 Bathynomus jamesi
AGACTGAAAACACATCAGCAGATTTAAACTGTAAGGTTAAACATCTAGAACAAAGCGTGGCTCGCTTGGAAAACACGGTGAATATTCCGGAAAGTAGAACGGAGGAACGAAAATTCCAATTGGTCAAAAATAAAAGACCCTCCAAACCAAAACCAAAACATAAGGATTCGGAACCCATTACCGTTAAAAATAAGTTTCACTTACTTGCCGACGAAGAGGACGAATCCTTTTTAATTGGGGATTCTATGGTAAGGAATCAAGGGGACTTTTTCGGAGCAAGACGCGTGACCAAGAGAAAACTCCGATGTTTTCCAGGTGCCACGAGCCAGATAATTAATAGGGAATTGGTCAAAATTAATATCAAGAATAAGAGTTGCCCCATCATTGTACATGTTGGTGGCAATGACGTTTTTCTGGGAGGGACAGGAGGGCAGACAGAGTCCATTATAAAAGAGTTCAAGATCATAACCGACAAGGTTAGGGATAGGACAGATATGGGTATGGTCGTAGGGATTCTCCCTCAAATGTGTGCTAGTGACTATACTCTAAGTAAAGCCATTAGCATAAATAAAAGAGTTAAACGCATGTGTGATGAAAAAGGCCTAAAGTTTGTTGATTTTTGGCCTACATTCTATGGAAATGGGGAATACTTTGGTTCGGACGGGATACATTTTCATCAGAAGGGGAAAAAGAAGTTTGGTAATTTACTGAACATTAATTTGTATAATCTTTTGGTTAATATTCGTTTTAATGCTTTGTTCGTTTTCGATAGAAGGAGACATTCGGATCTTTCCGTTTGACTGCCGCCATTGAAACAAGAGGTGAGTGCCCCCAGCCTTCTTTACTTAGCCTTATAAGGCTAACTAACGAAAATATCACGACCTAACCTAACCAATCGTTAGGTCAACTGTACGACCTTGACGATTGGTTAGGTTAGGTCGTGATATTTTTGTTAGTTAGCCTTATAAAGCTAACTAAAGAAGGCTGGAGGCCCTGATCTTCAGGTGATCCCCTTATTTTTCGGAGTACACATTAAAACTTAAAAATTAAGCATGGATCTTGAAAGTAATTAAAATTGTTTATAAGAAACGAAATTTGAAGGGGAAATTAAGAAAAGCTTTTTTATAAAGTAACTTATTTTGTATCAAGACATTTCAGTTTAAAATACAAAAAGTTTAATTGTTTCAATGGCGGCAGTCAAACAGAAAAGATCCAGACATTCTATGACAATTTAACATATAAATTCGTATTCAGGACACCTTGAAACCTCGGGGAAACTGATAAAAATCAAGGAAATGTAATAATTATTTTTTGCGAGAAAAAAAAATTCAGACGTAAAAAGCAGCCATTATAGGCCATTGACGGAGTGTTTACCTCTTTCCGCTTTTAAAATTTTGCCGGTCCTCGTCCTCTCCAGTTTTATGGGGAGACATCCGTGGCAAAATTAGGAAACATAGGTCAAATCAGCCAATTAAAACTGGTTTTTGTTTCATGTTACCTTATCCGACCAATCAGAGACGTGCATTTTGAATCTCCAATAATGCATACTCTTTCCAAAATCCTTATTCAGTTCGGTTTTCGCAGCAGTAAATTTCGCTATGGTTTTTATAGGGTGTGATTTGGATTACTTATAAAAAAGAAGACGGTGCTAGATGCACAGCTCTATTTAGCGTTGGCTTCCGAGAGTGCGGTTAATTGGAGAGGTTTTTGCTTCGACGTCTGTGAGCATTGGCTAGGCCAAGTTCAAATACTAGGACTACCCCAAACCAGCAATTGATCCTGCTCCCCCAACTGTTAAACCTACTCCAGCAGCAGCTAGTCCCCCTCCAACAGCAGTTGGTTCAACTGCGTCGGGAAACGACTCAGGCCAGTTAGGAAAAATCACAATTTAAAATCTCTCAAAACTGCTCTTCAGTGCTAGGTCAATTAGAAACACACTAATGGAATTTATAGCGCTAGTCAAAATTGAGAAGTTTGATATCATAGGAATAACGGAATCCTGGATTCATTCTGAAACAAGGGATTTTGTAGGAGAATTTGAAATGGTAGGTTACAAAATGTTTCACAAAGATAGGAACGGAAAGGAAGGCGGCGGCGTACTTTTGTATGCTCGGGACTTCCTGCACCTGGTAAACAGTAATATCGTAACTGCTCTGTCTGCTCATGAAATGTTGGGAATTGATCTAAACCCAACTAATAAAGTAGTGCATCTACTTCTAGTATATAGGCCACCTCACTACCCCGTTGATAAGGATATTAACTTTTATAACCAATTAAGCAGAATAGTGAATAATAAGATCAGTTTGATTTTTGGTGATTTCAATTGTGGTAATATAAATTGGGAAAACAAAACAGCTGATGCTGAGGGCTCAAGACTGTTGGAATCTACAGATCTACAGAAGCTAAGGCTAACAAAGACCCTAAGATCCACTCTAAGGTTAGCCCGAGAGAAAGGAAAGAGTAGCGGGTTAAGAGAAGAGAAGAGAATAAGGGGTTAAGTAAGAGCAACACCTATCACTCATGGGTTAACATTCATTCAGAAAAAGAGGAAAAGTGTCTCACCATCATCATCCGCCGGCCACTGCCGACAAGTCAGAAAAATAGTCGGAGAGAATAGGAGAGGGGTGAAAGATGAAAAGAAGTAAAATAAGAACCCTTACAAACCATGCAAACACAGTCTTAACTCACTGTCATACCATGCAAACTACAAACATGCAAGAAAAGAGTTAGAAACATGCAAAGTAAGGAGAGGATAAGAAGGAAAAAAAAAAAAAAAAAAAAGTAGGTAAGTTAAACAAAAAGTGGGTTAGTTTACGCTATGAGCTACATCTACATTCGTGTTAGTCTAATTTTTTTTTTTTTTTTTTTTATAATTTTATTGCTGGCATGTCACAAGCTGGCATTCATCGTCAACAGACTCATCCTCGAGCACCACCACCAGAGCTTCTGTTGCTAACTTTGTTGTTTTTTAAATTAAACAACGTTAATACCTTTAAAATGTCTGTCAAGACGGTTCTTAAACATATTAACACTGGTAGAATGAACGACTGACGCGGGAAGATTATTCCATTTATCAATTACTTTAAACGTAAAGAGTTTTTAGCGATATTAGTAATAAAACGCCTGCCACGCAACTTAAATCCATTATTGCGAGTATTACTATTATCAAAAGTGAACAATTTGTCAAAATTTACGTTATCGATGTTATTAACGATTTTAAAAACTTCAATAAGCTCCCCCCTTAATCTCCTAGTTTCGAGTGAATACAGGTCTAACTCATTAATCCTATCTTCATAAGGCTTATTGCGCAATGACGGAATAAGTTTCGTGGCACGACGCTGAACCCTTTCTAACCTATCAATATCCTCACGCAAGTACGGGCACCAAAACTGAACTGCATATTCTAAATGAGGCCTGACTAGGGACTTGTAAAGGGGCAATATAATATCCTTCGATTTAAATTCGAAATTACGTGCTATGAAACCTAACATCCTATTAGCTTTTGCACAAGACTCCAGGCACTGGTTCCTAACCTTTAAATCCTTAGATACGCGTACGCCTAAATCTACTTCCTCGTCAACGCTCGCTAACTCCCTATCATCCATCGTATACGCGTAATTATTGTTGCGAGAACCTATATGCAAAACTTTACATTTCTCTACGTTAAATTGCATCTGCCACTTATCTGTCCACTCCATAATCCTATTTACATCGTCTTGAATCCTATTTCTATCGTCCTCGTGAACAACCTTACCGCCTATTTTAGTATCGTCCGCGAATTTTGACACGTTACTAGTCAATCCTACATCTATGTCGTTAATGTAAATTACGAATAGCAATGGGCCTAACACTGAACCCTGTGGGACACCGCTACCTACATCTAACCACCCTGATTCACTACCATTAATTACGACCCTCTGTCTCCTAGCACGAAGCCATTCTTCTAACCAGTTAGCTACCTGACCGCGTATACCGTGCGCTTTAACCTTCGCAATTAGTCTCCTATGCGGAACTGTATCGAACGCCTTTTTAAAATCTAAATAAATAACGTCAGCTGCTCTATGCCTATCGTATTCGCGCACTATTTCGTTATAAAATTCTAACAAATTAGTTAAACAAGACCTATGGCGTCGAAACCCATGCTGACTACTATTAATCAAATCTCTACTTTCTAAGTGATCGATAATACGATCCCTAACTACGGATTCCAAAAGTTTACCTACAGTTGACGTTAAGCTAATGGGCCTATAATTGCTAGCTACCGCGCGGTCGCCTTTTTTAAAAATAGGCGTGACGTTAGCTAATTTAAAGTCTTCAGGAATAATCCCCGTTTCGAGTGACTGATTAAAGATCTTCGTTAAGGGGCCTACGATAACTTCTTTCAAATCTTTCAAATGTCTGGGATAAAAAGCGTCAGGGCCTGGAGCCTTGCTAACTTTTAGCCTGTCGATATAATGCGCAATCTCAGCCTCGTAAACAGTTATTTCTTCCAAAATAGTCTCGCTACTAAATGGAACGATATCATCCACGTCGGGGACATTATTTACGTCTTCTACGGTAAAAACTGTCGCAAAAAAGTTATTGAAAATACCCGCCATCGCCTGAGCGTCAGAAGCCAAAGCGCCATTAACATCCACTAGAGGGCCTATGTTATTTTTTACCGGCTTACGATTATTAACGTATTCAAAAAACTTTTTTGGATTATGTTTACTATCCGCAGCTATAAGTATCTCTAAATTACGCTTGGCATTCCTAACTGATCTTTTAACCTGACGTCTAAGCTCGATATATCTATTAAAGTTAGCTACCTGGCCATTACGCTTACTAAGTCTATACGCTCTATTACGCTCGTTTATAAACTCTCCTATTTCCCTACTCCACCACTTCGGTCTACCACGATTACTAGCGCGCTTGGGCCTACGAGGAATAAACTCCCTTTCAATATTCCTAAAACTTTCTTTAAACGCCACCCAACGCAAATTTGTGTCATTACCCATAAATAAGTTATCCCAGTCCACTACTCTCATCCTATCCGCGAAACTATCAAAATTAGCCCTACGAAAATCAGGGACTTCTATTACGTTACTATCCTGAGTGTTTTCTATCAATAACTTAAACCTAAGAATTTGATGATCGCTACATCCTAAACTCTCGCCTACTTCTAAACCTTGGACTATATTCTCGCCGTTCGTCATCACCAAATCTAAAATATTATCACTGCGCGTTGGTTCGGTAACTATCTGTCGTAAAAAGTTATCGTCAATAAACTCAACCAATCTCAAACCCTCTTCATTACCCGTAAAATTCTCGTAATTAACATTAGGGCAGTTAAAGTCTCCGACAATTATACTATTCCGATTGTCAATAAAATTACCAAGTGAGTAAAATCTAGTATCTATATCGAGGGGTTGAACGGGAGGTCTATAAACAACAACAAAAATAAAACTAATACTACGCGCCCTAACTTCAACACAGATCGCATTAATTGCTGCCGGAAAATCTAACTTAACCTCGATAGCCCTAAGGGAATTACGAATGTACAGCAAAACGCCGCCTCCAAATCTATGTAACCTATCATTAGTAAAGAGTTTAAAACCCGGTATCTCAAGTCAGTGGCGGTCCAAGCTTACATGACGCCCTGGGCGAATCACCTTCAGCGCCCCCCCCCCCTGTTCGCCAACACACACACATTCGAATCCCCCCAAAATAAAGGACAGACATAACTCTTTCACAAAATAACTTTTTATTGGACTAATTGTTGGAACTTCAGAACCAAAACAAAGACTCAAATTTCTGAATTTTACAAATCCTTCATCACGTAAATAGAATAACTCACTTAAGAGAATGTAATTATGATACTATGAACAGGAAAAATACAAATTAAATTGCACAACTGCCATAAATAAACTATTTTTATTTCTTTATTTATTTATTCTTATTTTTATTTTTTTTGCAGGCGCTCATGCCGCCCCTCCACAAATGCCGCCCTGTGCGGCTGCCCATATTGCCCATATGAGGAACCGCCACTGTCTCAAGTTCCCCCAACAAGTCCCGAGTCACGGTATTTAACCAAGTTTCAGTGATAGCAACTATATCATAGTTGCCGGAATAAATTACCGCCTTAAATTCATTTAATTTATTTCTAATACTACGCGCGTTGCAATAAAAAACGTTTGTTATTTTTTACCACGGGCCCGCGTTTTAAACTATTTATCACGTCGGGCCCCCGTTTCCCGGACCCACAACGTTTAAAGAAGGCTTCGACCTATACAGCTTTCGCACGCTTTCGTCTATTAACCTACCTAGCCTAGCATTACCTATTTCATTAAAATGCACCCCATCTTTTATAAAAAGGCTAGGATCATTGAATTCGGAACACAGCTTTACGAAGGGTACACTTTCCTCAGCACAAATCTCTTCTAATTTATTATTCAAAAATATTGTTTTGGATGTAATTCTAAGACCCAACCCGTGCCTAGGGGTAATACCTAGAACTAAAGACCTATCTGACCTCGCCTTCAGGGACCTAATTAACCCCCTATATCTCTCCAAAAGTCAGGCACTCTCGTATCGGGCCTATACGAGTCGTTGCCTTCTACCATCGTCACCAACATTGAGTGACGGGAAGCAACGTCAACCCTATCCACTTCGTCTCTAACTCTGTCAACCCTGGCCCCTGGGAGACAGACCCTCCTCCTCTTGGTTGGATTCCGTTTAACGAATTCTTTGTCCATGTGGCGCACTAAAGAATCCCCAATTAAAATAGTTTCCCCCTCATTCACGTCCCTTTCCAAATGGGCGAAAGGGTTCGAAACCTCGATAGGGGGGGGATTCCTATCACCTAATGTACGCGGCCTAGCTCCACCCTTAACCTCTCTAAATCCCTCGCTATCTACTACTCTCGGACTAACCTTAACCTCTTCCTCAACTCTATCTAACCTTCCCGACAAGCTACCTAAACTAGAAACTAAGTTACGCACCTCACCCTTCAAATTACTAACGTCTTCAACGTTAATATTGGTTCGGCTTCCGTCAACCGTAGCCCTAACCCTGACATCATCAAGCGTTGCAAGTCTATCCGCTACCTCACGTACACTGCGTTTTATGTCCACTAATTCCTCCATGAACTCGCAAAAGAAACAAACTGATCTATCGGTAATCGCCACTGGACCGCCGTTATAATCCTTAAATTCCGAATACCACCGGTTAACCCTACACCTAACACACGACGCTTTCTGCGACGGCATCGCGGAGTTAAAAATTTAAACCGTCACAGGTATAAGTTAAATTAAGCCGGCACGCTATGAAAACTTCTAAATCGCTAAAAACCACTAATATTCAATTACTTAACGATAACAATGTAAATTTAAACGCAAGTATATAAAATTAAAAAACTATCCAAAGTAAAATTCTCAGCAATATACAAAAGTAGATGCAAAATCAGAGAGCTCAGGAAATGCGTCCGTTCAGTACAGAGTCTGGCTGACGAATGAGTACAGAGTCTGGCTGACGAAGCAACAAGAGGTAATAATAAACTAGACCTCATATTCACAGACAAAGATGACCTAGTCTCTCACCTGACTATTGGTGAAAATTTGAGTAACAGCAATCATAATTTGATTAGGTTTGACCTCAGGGTTCCAGTTAATACACACGAAAAGATTCGTGAAAGACTAGATTTCTCAAGAGCAAATTTTGAAAGCTTCCGAAGTAGTTTAGACACACTTGAAGTTCTAATAAATGAGGTTGTCAGTGTCACCTGGAGGTCATACAGGGATCAATTTAGAATATTACGGAACACTTTTATACCCACTAAAATAGTTTCCTTGTCAACAAAGTCACAGAAATGTTTTAACAACGAAATTAGCAGTGCTATTACGGGAAGAAATAGAGCCTACAAACCAGGGTTGTGGAGTCGGAGTCGTGGAGTCGCACGTTTCAGGGCGGAGTCGGAGTCGGAAAATTTTGGACCGACTCCACAACCCTGGTTATAGCCACTAGGTTAAGAAGAGTTATTCAATTTTAAGTAGGACTACTACTAGTTAGACCTTAATTATGTTTAAGAGAATCTTTTTCATTATATATTATATATATATATATATATATATATATATATATATATATCGGCTATTGATTGGTGGCGCGGAAAACGCAGTTTAATAATAAACAGGAACACCAGAGAAAATACAAACATCCTTCAAGGTTTAATAGTACCAACGTTTCGGAATGCACTAATTCCATCTTCAGGGCTAAAACAATGAAATTCCAAATCACATACAAAATACAAATTGCTTAATAACAATTTAAAATAAACTTAAAAAAATTATAAAAAGTGGCTAAGAAAATGTAAAACATTAAAACTAAAAGGTAAATAAATGTAAAGTTAAAAAGTTAAAATTATAAAAAAGTAAAAGCATTAAAACTGAAACGTAAATGAAATAAACTAGTACCTTAACCAAAACATAGCAGCTCTATCGATGATTCGTCAGAATTTAGGTCTGGTTTTAGTTTATAAATAAACAAAGACTCCATAATTTTAAGCTTAAGGTCAGAGCTTCCGGCAGCAAGTACGGCGAAATTAGACTGTGAAATTGGGTGGTTATTGTTGTGCGAGTGATTACGTATGAGAGAATTAGGTGGTTTGCCAAGGGGTAAATTTGTACGGACCGATTTACCGAGATGTTCGTAAATACGAGATTTTAAATGTCTTTTAGTTTTTCCTATATATGACCCCATACAGTGGTCACACTTGTATTGATAAACTATGGATGACTTAAGAAGTGTAGGAATAACATCCTTGTATTTAAATAAATGGTAAATCGATTTAGACGGGGGTGAATATAATTTTTATACATAGTTGTGGGTAGAATTCCTTGAGCAATTTTAAAAGTTTGTTTCTAATGTTAAAACTTGAGGTTCCCATATAGGGTAAAGTAAAATACAGGATATCTTTGGGGACTGTAATTAAGTCTCTAGTTGTAGGGCTTATTAGTCTATTTAAGGTTCTGCCTATTGTAGTCTCCACCAGTCTAGAAGGGAAATTATTCTTGGCAAGGAGTTTTCGAATGAAATCTAGTTCATCGTGTAGTTTAAAGTAATCTGAACAGATATTGAAAGCTCTATTGGTCAGAGTCGAAATTAAGTTTCGTTTGAAACCTAAAGGGATAAAGGAAGAAAAGTTCGTAGTAAGATTGGTGAATGTCGGCTTTCGGTAAACGGAAGTTTCAAAAGAGGAATTAGTTTTTATTATCTTAATGTCCAGAAAAGACAGGGAGCTATTAGATTCAACTTCTGAAGTAAATTGAATATTAGGGTGCTTAGAATTAAGGTAATGACGAAACAAAGGGATATGGTCTGGTGATTTAAACAGGAGAAAAGTGTCATCAATATATCTTCTATAAAAAACCGGTTTAAAGTTGGAAGGACATTCATTCAACCATTTGACTTCATGATGACACAGAAACCTTAGCTAACATTGAAGATGGAATTAGTGCATTCCGAAACGTTGGTACTATTAAACCTTGAAGGATGTTTGTATTTTCTCTGGTGTTCCTGTTTATTATATATTATATATATTATATATTATTGGAAAAAATAAAAATCCCTTAATATGATAATATCTACAAGTCAATATCCTTCTTAATATTTGAATGTTCCCTTATTGTGAAAAATTCTCTGTATGAATTGGTCCACAATTAACCCACCCCTTATTTCTCCAGTCTAACTATAGAGTAGATCAAGTCTAGCCTAGAGGGGTCAGCCTAGAGATTCCGGAAATGGTCCAGAGCGGGCAGATAAATTGAGGTCCACAGTAGGATTCCTCACCAAACTAGGTTAGGGCAATCTACCTTTACCTTTGTTAAGCTATGAGTTGATGCTGGGTCTTAGGCCACAATGTAGGCCTAATGCGAAAAATGCTCTGTATGAATTGGTCCACAATTAACCCACCCCTTATATCTCCAGTCTAACTATAGAGTAGATCAAGTCTAGCCTAGAGGGGTCAGCCTAGAGATTCCGGAAATGGTCCAGAGCGGGCAGATAAATTGAGGTCCACAGTAGGATTCCTCACCAATTAGGTTAGGGCAATCTACCTTCACCTTTGTTAAGCTATGAGTTGATGCTGGGTCTTAGGCCACAATGTAGGCCTAACTTGTCTGACCCAGCTTAATTTAATGTGATTAACTTACTGGGTTGAAAACTCAATTAGTCACTTACTTTTAGTTATTGGAGTCTCTCCCTTCTCCGGTTGTGTAATTGTCGAGAGCGCACTTGCTGGTCCGTCCTCTCGCCCCGTTCCTCGTTTTCGTTCTCCTTGTTCCCCTCTTCGCGGGGCTTTTTCCACCAGCATTGTCTTGGTTTATTCCTCGGTTGGTTGAGCAGTAATGTATCTCCATTACCGAGCACGCTCCTCCCACACAGTATATAAATACTAGTGTGGAGAATAACTCTGGTGAGCAACCAATTGGTTTCATCCACCCACTTATTGACATAAAAGGAATTTAATAATTGTTAGATTAACTACCTACCTACTCAGTGAACCATTTTCGTTACCTCCCAACTACCCACTCATCAGTTTTCCATACCTAAGTTGTCTGACCCAGCTTAATTTAATGAGTTTAACTTGCTGGGTTAAAAACACAATTAGTCACTTACTATTGAAAAATTTATTATTTAGATTGAGATATATTATTTTTATTTAGGTGTAGTATTAAGGTTAAGTTTACTTTAAATAGACTCGGTAATTATAGAAATAATAATGGCCTATTTAGACACTGTCAACACAGCTACAGACTTTTTCACTGTAGGTTGCAGTGGTTTTCAGATTAAATTTGGTCAGCAGCCAGATTACTAACTATGGTGAAGCTAAATTCATCAAAATTAATTAGACTTACCAAAAATGAAGTTGCCAGTTGAACGTTACCCTTTTAGTTTCTAACTGATTCATAAGTTTCATTTAGTTTCCAGGTTTTTAAATTTCGTTGTTGTTTAGGTTATCGTTTAACACACTGCTAGGTTATTTATTTGTAGGGGCTATTTCCCAGACCTAGGTTTTGCAGGTTAAGTTAGGCTAGGGCTGGATTGCCCTTAAGTTTTTGGTTTTAAAGGTTTAAGGTTTAGAAGGTTTATTTAAGTTAGGTTAGGGCTATATTGCCTTTAGGTTTTAATAGGGGCTATAACAGCCATTAATTATTGAGTTAGGGCCGTTGTAGCCCGGTTCGAGTTTCGTCTAGGTACCTAGTTTTTCTCTTACCTTAGTTATTTTCTTTAACTACTTGCACCTAGTTCTGATCGGCCTCTATTTAGTTAAACATGGGTTTTGATTAATTGCAGTGGTTATTAATTAAGGATACGATTTAATTAAAGGTTGTTAGATTTGAAGGTTGACTCAGTTTCCCGGTTTGGGTAACCACGAGCATTTTAATTTTTTGAGAAAAAAGGGGCCCGCTTCATGCGGTCAAAAATTTTCAAGACTGGCCAAAGCTCCGTTTGTCTTTGTCCCAGAAACTTTTTTTTTCCTTCTTTTTGTTAATTAGGGAAACCCAACTTCACTAGTTGGTTAGAAACGAGGGTTTTTTTTTTATTTATTTTGTTTATTTTCTTTGGAAATATATGCGGTTATTTCTAACCACTTTTTTCAACATTCCCCCAAGGGGAAAAATTTACCCAGAATTGTACTTGGGAAATTTTATTTATTTTATTTTTTTTTTTTGAATGAAAATGACATGCTCTTCAGAAAAGTTCCTTTTAGGTGAAATATGAAGATGAAAGCGTCTTTTCTGTAGAACGTTGGTCCTAAGTTATAGCTATTTACAATTATTTACAATTTTCTATTTGTGGTCTTCACAAAGATCCACTCTGTATTTTCCTTTGCAGTTCTTCCCGAAATCTAACTGCAGCTTGTCTTTGTGGTCGGGGTTGAGTAGCGGCAGTAGTAGTGTCAGGAGAATCTACAGTTCCTGATTCCGTGGAAGAATTTTCCAGCTTCCAGGTCAATATTTGGCTTATCAGTTATTTCCAGTGGGTATAACCGATATATGTGTCTTCTGGAGAGATGACCATTGGGTGTTTTTACAGTTACGTGCCTGATTATGCCATCTTCATCTGGGTGTAATGTTTCAATTACAGCAATCTTCCAGAAGTATTTGGGATTCATAGAATTTTCATCTAAGAGACATAGTTCTCCTACTTTAGGTTCTTTACTTACTGGTTGTTTGTATTGTTGGTATTCTTTTTCCCTCAAACTACTCAAATATTCGTATCGCCATCTTTTTTGATTTCTTGAGATTGTTTAGCTCCCTTATGAAAGTAATCCAGTATTTTCTTTCTTTCTTGTCCTCTGTTGTTGTCATATAATCAGCATCCACCTGATTGTCTTCATTAACTGCTTCTTGGGTATCATTAGTGGTTAAAAGTTGAATTTGGTATTGTCATACCCAAAAAGCAACTTGAAAGGAGTTAGTAGATCAGAGGAAGGATCTTCATTGAATTAACATAAGTGAGTGGTCTGAATTAATTGTGTTCATTTTTCAAGAACAATTGTTTTTAGTTCAGTTAACGGGATTTTTCTTCCTTTTAGGGAGGTATAGAGGGCTCTTTGACTAAACCCACCATTCTTTCAGCTATTCCTAAGGTTCTGGGTGAATAGGCTGCTGTAAATTTCCACTGGATTCCATGATCAGAGAGGTACTGAGACACAAGAACATTTTGGAACCAATGTTTAAGGTAATCTTCAGATCTTTTGAAGGTGGATTGATTGTCTGAAATCAAAACCTTTGGAAGGAGTAGTAAGGACAAATGGTAGAGTTCTCTTAAAAAGGTTTAGCAGAAAGGTCAGTGCAGATGTGAAGCTAGTGAATCTGGTGGCGCAGCAAGTGAACAATAATAAGTAGACTTTCATGAATTGGTTATTCTCATTTGGACAGAAATTGGACCAAACATAGTCAAGGGCAGTTTTTTCAAAGGGTTTTTCATAGCTTAAACGTTCCGTTACTAAGGGTCTAGTAGTAGGCACTTCATAAGCCATGGCAAAGTATTTTTGGCAAAACAGACATTGTTTCAGAACCTTTTTAACTACTTGCCTTTTTGGGATCCAGAATTCCTGTCTGAGGAAATTGCATGTGGTAGCTAAGGTTGCATGACTGGCTTTTGCATGATATTCAGTTACAATTAACGTTGTTAAATGAGAATTTTCGGGCAGTAGTACAGGATACCTAGCAGAATAGTTAGGTTAGTTGCATATTTATATCTCCCCATTGTTCTGACTAACCCTTCTTGTCAATGAAGAGTTTTAGATTCTTTTGCAGCTTTGTTAGGTCCTCAACTTTGCTCCTTTATTTAGTTTGTGGATTATTTCTTTTCTTTTGAGAAATGTTGTTGCTGGACTAATTTTAGCCAGTAATTTGTGGCCTTAGTTTGTAAGCTGTATGATTTTTCTCCAAGACAGCATTGTTCTTCCATTGTCAGGTTACATTTGGGGTTATATTTGTGAGTGCGGAAGTACTTTAAGTTTTCTATGAACCGTAGAACATAGGCAGTGATTCTGACCAGTTTTTCCTGTTAGAGAATCTTTCCATATTTAACAAGGGAGTTTTTTCATTTATTTCTTTACAAGTTGTTTGACACACATTATTGTTGTCTGTAAGGTTTCTTGTGGGGTTAAAATTAAGTTGGTGGGCCATTCAATTTCATTTCTCAAAAATGTGGGACCATGTTGGTAAAAGTGAAGAAGTTTTTGAAATTTCTTGAAAGATATTGGTCTGGTGAGTAGGTCTGCTGGGTTGTCTTCTCTGCTACATGTCTGAATTCCAGGTGATGGTTTAAGTTTCTTGTTGCTTCCTGAATGTCTTTCACTCTGTTTTTTACAAAGATTGATTTCATTTTTAGAGATTTTTGAGCAGTCCAATTTAAAGCCACTTGTGAGTCTGTCCAAATTATTGTTTTGAAGAACTTTTGGTTTTCTGAGTTTTCTTCTAGGTAGGTTTCTTTAAGGTATTCTAGGACTTTGGTTCCTAGGCAGATTGCCATTAATTCCAAGTTACAAATGGTCCAATTTTTTGATTTGGGATTGACTCTTGATTTAGCGTAAATTAGTTCGGATTTTCCATTTCCAACTAGATAGCAACTTACTGCATAACCTTCTTGGCTGGCATCACAAAAGATGTGGAGTTGAAGATTTTCCATGAGAGGTTTGGGATTTTCAAAAGCTTGTCTAGGAAAATTCAGAAATTCCACTTTGTTTATTTCTTTACAAAGTTTTTTCCATTCACGCAGCATTTCCAGTTCTAGATATTCATCCCAATTTTTTTTGGTAGCTGTTACTTTCTGCATGAAGAGTTTTAATTTAAACACTAAGGGTGCAACAAATCCAATTGGATCAAACAATGATTGCACAGAACTTAGTATTTCTCTTTTAGTTTTGGCTTCTGAGTTCAAGTTTACCGTTTTTAGATGGAGTGTATCAGCACTTGTGTTCCAACCATATCCTAATAGTTTTACATTTTCTTTATCTTCGGAGAGGCTATGTCATGTTTTTCAAATAGTCCTTGAAGTTCTGAGTGATTAGAGGCCCATTCATATAGCTTCAAATTATATTCAATTAAAGTGTTTACACTATAATTGTAAGGTCTTTGAGTTCTGAGAGATTGTTGGCATTAATTAAAGCATTGTCCATGTAAAAGCGGTTAGCTAGGTAGTCTGCCACTTGGTTTTGTTGTTCATTAAATATGTGTTGTAGAGATTGTTGTAGTAAAAATGGACTGCTTTTGTTGCCAAAGGTAACTCTTTATATTTATAGCAGCTCAGGTTGTTGTCATTTGGAGCCAATTGGGTATTCTTTACCCACAGAATTTTGTGGGCATTGCAGTCAAATTCTGTTTGATATTTAAGTTGTAAATATGCTTTTTGAATGTCCCCAATCATCAAATATTTACCATGCCTTAATTTAATGCACAATTTTGCTAAGTGAGGTAGGAGTGAAGGGCAGTCCTCAGTAGCATCATTTACGGTTATTTCTTCTGGTTTGCTTTTACCCGAGGGATCTACTACAATCCTAACTTTAGTTGTTTGTACCCCAGGGCGAACTACGGGAAAGTGAGGTAAAAAATTTCCTGCTTGTCTTAAGTGTTCTGTTAGAGGTACTTCTTCTATTATTCCTTCCTGGAATTGTTGTTCAAGGATGTCTGAATAAGGTTGCATTAAGTTATCTTTTTTTAATTTTTTGCAAGTGGACTTTAACCTGCTAATAGCATAGTTAAAGTTTGGTGAAATTTTATCTTTTTGGTCATTCCATGGTACCTTAACAGACAATCTTTCATCTTCTTTTTTAACTTCCTTTTCAAAGTTTGCAATCAGATCTTTTTCTTTGTTTGAAAGTGGTTCATCCCCAGAAATACCCAAGTTTTCTAGTTTGCTAAATTGTGCAATCTGGTGTTCAATTTTTTTTAGATCTTCATTAGAAGTTGTACTAGTAGGTAGCGGGTTGGTAATACAGAAGCTGATCTGATCTCTTATTGGTTCGTTTTCTTTTTCAGGGTAGTAATCTGAAGGGAAACCCAATAAAAGTATTCCATAGGGAGATTTATAACAAGAGGCCGTATGAATCTGATGACTGCTGAGGGCAAAAAGTTTGTGGGTTGCAGCCCCAAAAATTAACATGAAGTCAGCCACTTCATCAGCTTCAAAGTGATCTGCAAGCTGATAATTTAATGATTTTAAATAAGTTTGAAGTTTCAGTAATCCTGGAACTTCATATTTAATATTAATATCATCAATTATGATAGCTTCTATTTCTTGGTAGTTTCCAGGGTTTCTAGAATCCTCCAATTTAATTATAGCTACTTCATAATTTGGTTGTTTCTTGTCGGCTATAAATCCTGTTATGGTTATGGATTCCTCGTAGTGTTTAGTTGGAAGATTTAATTTTTTCACGAGTTCCTTGGTAATGTAGCTGGCTTGACTACAATTATCCAAAAGTGCTCTGCATTTAATTGATTTTTCTGAGTTTCTTATTCTCATTTGCATGGAAGGGATTAATGCTACTTCTTGATCAGTGTTTTTTAAACTTAATAAGTTAGTAACTTGTTTCCCTTGTTTGGAGTTTTCTTTTTGGGTAGCTACTTCCGTACTGGTTTTGGTTTTCTTATCTCCCTCTGGTTTTCCTTTTTGTTTGGTACAAAGGAAGGATAAATGGTTAGAAAACCTACAAAATGAACAGGGTTGTAAAGAAATGGGGCATTCTTTGGCTTGGTGTTTAGATGAGGTACATTTAGTACAATAATTTAATTTAGCAAGTTTTTTCAGTTTATCCCAACTTTCAGGGAAAGAATCACATTTTGAGATTTTGTGAGAGTTTTTCTTACACAATTTGCAGTAAGGTTCTCTCTGGTCAGTATATTGAGCTCTTCTTGAGGATTGTTTTTGGGTAGAAACCGCCAGAGCAGCTGTAGTTTGGCCAGAATACCATGGTTTTCTGGCTGGTTCTGGAGAGAAGTTTCTTTTTTGTTTAGGTATCAAGGTAGTCAACTCACTTTGTTCCAGATCAAAATTAACATTAGCTAAGGTTTTGGTAGCTTCAGCAATTGCTTCTTTAAAATTATTAAAGGGGTCATAGAGTTTAAACCCACAAGTTCTTAAAAATTCCTGAGTTTCTTGAGTTAGTTTATTATAATATACATACAAGAGTATATCTTCTAATTCTAATTTTTGAGTTTGCATTAAATTTATGGTAGAGTGCATATCTGCTTGAAAGTCATGAAGTGATTTAAAATTTTTGGTTATTATGGATTTAGTTAAAAGGGATTTTATTATGGAGAATTTAATTTGGCCTGGTGTTGCATAACAGCCCTCCAACTGCTGCCATGCTTCTTCATAAGAGGTTTTACTTTCTTGCATGCAGTTGATTTGAATGGCAGGGTTTCCACTCAAATGTTGTTTTAGGTAGGCAAATTTCTCTTCTTCGGAAAGACCTATGTTATCATAAATGTTTCTGAATGAGGTCTTAAAGTTTTGAAATTTAGAGGGATTTCCATCAAATGGTAATATTTGAAGCTCAGGAATTTTAGTACTTATTCTTAGTTTAGGTTTGGCTTCGGCATTATTTTCTTTTTTAGTTGTTAATGCTTGTATCATTTGATCTATTTCAAAGTGGTAATAACTATTTTTTTCATCTAGTTCTTCTTGTTTATCCTCTGAGAAGCCTTCGGAACAAACATACATTCTAAGGATTTCCTCGTCTAAATTTTGTAACTTGTCCAGTTGTGAGGACAAAAGCCGAGCATGTGAATTTTTTTTTCCTCAGTCCAATCATCCCATCTCTCTTTGATTGTAGCTAAAAGTTTAGTAGCTGAGGTTCTGATTGCTCCCCTCCTTTTTACCAGTTTACTAGTTTCAAGTGCTTCCACATCACTTCCCAACCAGGTCTCCATACTTTTTCCACGAGTGGCTTCAGTTTGATTAGCCATTTTTAGGTTTATTATGGGTAGGTAGGTTAGGTATTTTAGGTTAAGTAGGGTAGGTTATGTACGTTTGGTAGGGTAGGTTAGGTTGGTTTGGTAGGGTAGGGTAGGGTAGGTTTGTTTTTTAGGTTCAGCCAGGTTAGGCTAGGTTTGTTTTTTAGGTTCAGCCAGGTTAGGCTAGGTTTGTTTTTTTAGGTTCAGCCAGGTTAGGCTAGGTTTGTTTTTTTAGGTTCAGCCAGGTTAGGCTAGGTTTGTTTTTTAGGTTCAGCCAGGTTAGGCTAGGTTTGTTTTTTAGGTTCAGCCAGGTTAGGCTAGGTTTGTTTTTTAGGTTCAGCCAGGTTAGGCTAGGTTTGTTTTTTTAGGTTCAGCCAGGTTAGGCTAGGTTTGTTTTTTAGGTTCAGCCAGGTTAGGCTAGGTTTGTTTTTTTAGGTTCAGCCAGGTTAGGCTAGGTTTGTTTTTTAGGTTTAGCCAGGTTAGGCTAGGTTTGTTTAGGTTGTGTAAAAAATTTAATTCACTGGATTTAAAACTATTGTATCAGAATTAAAACAAAAAAGGGTAACTAACTTCTCGACTGCCCACCCGGGGGCGCCATATTGAAAAATTTATTATTTAGCTTGAGATATATTATTTTTATTTAGGTGTAGTATTAAGGTTAAGTTTACTTTAAATAGACTCGGTAATTATAGAAATAATAATGGCCTATTTAGACACTGTCAACACAGCTACAGACTTTTTCACTGTAGGTTGCAGTGGTTTTCAGGTTAAATTTGGTCAGCAGCCAGATTACTAACTATGGTGAAGCTAAATTCATCAAAATTAATTTAGACTTACCAAAAATGAAGTTGCCAGTTGAACGTTACCCTTTCAGTTTCTAACTGATTCATAAGTTTCATTTAGTTTCCAGGTTTTTAAATTTCGTTGTTGTTTTAGGTTATCGTTTAACACACTGCTAGGTTATTTATTTGTAGGGGCTATTTCCCAGACCTAGGTTTTGCAGGTTAAGTTAGGCTAGGGCTGGATTGCCCTTAAGTTTTTGGTTTTAAAAGTTTAAGGTTTAGAAGGTTTTATTTAAGTTAAGTTAGGGCTATATTGCCTTTAGGTTTTAATAGGGGCTATAACAGCCATTTAATTATTGAGTTAGGGCCGTTGTAGCCCGGTTCGAGTTTCGTCTAGGTACCTAGTTTTTCTCTTACCTTAGTTATTTTCTTTAACTTACTTGCACCTAGTTCTGATAGGCCTCTATTTAGTTAAACATGGGTTTTGATTAATTGCAGTGGTTATTAATTAAGGATACGATTTAATTAAAGGTTGTTAGATTTGAAGGTTGACTCAGTTTCCCGGTTTGGGTAACCACGAGCATTTTAATTTTTTTGAGAAAAAAGGGGCCCGCTTCATGCGGTCAAAAATTTTCAAGACTGGCAAAGCTCCGTTTGTCTTTGTCCCAGAAACTTTTTTTTTTCCTTCTTTTTGTTAATTAGGGAAACCCAATTTCACTAGTTGGTTAGAAACGAGGGTTTTTATTTTTATTTATTTTGTTTATATTTTCTTTGGAAATATATGCGGTTATTTCTAACCACTTTTTTCAACACTTACTGCTAGTTATTAGAGTCTCTTTTCTCCTTCCTGTATAATTGTCGAGAGCGTACTTGCTGGTGGGGATCTTTTTCGTTGTCTGTTCTTGTCCCTTCTCCCGTTCCGTCCTTTTGCTCCGTTCCTCATTTTCGTTCACCTTTGTTCTCTCTTTGCGGGGCTTTTTCCACCAGCGTTGTCTTGGTTTGTTGATTGGTAATGTATATCTATTACCGAGCACGCTCTTGTCACACAGTATATAAATACTAGTGTGGAGAATAACTCTGGTGAGTAACCAATTGGTTTCATCCACCCAGTTATTGACATAAAAGGAATTTAATAATTGTTAGATTAACTACCTACCTACTCAGTGAACCATTTTCGTTACCTCCCAACTACCCACTCATCAGTTTTCCATATATTGGGGGCCCCGGGAGATAAAAATTTTGGTGTCATTGTCACCAATTTTTATGTCTGAGTGTAGACTAGCTAACTATTTGACTGTAAATGCCTGTTAATCTGATTAACAGTGCCTATCCTCACCTTCTCATGGAGAAGGTGTAGCATTTAATTAGAGAGAGAAAATATACATCCATAGGATGAAACTATCTATGGTCTTTACCATAAGAAAAGAAAAAGTGAAAGTTAGAAGATAAAATTACAATTCCCCAGCATCTATTTTTTGTTGTAAAAATAGTCGCGCCTTTAATGCTGTTTGTCGCTGAGGTCTTGTGTCTGTCAATGTTGTAGTAGGATGCGTTACCACTCCTACTGTCAAAGGAATAGTTACTGGAAGTTCAGTGTCTGCAGTTGTTACTGTCAGTGGAGAAGGTTCTCCAAAGTCCATTGTTTGGGTCCAGACTCTAAAGGGTACAAAAGAGAAATGTCTCTTGTTGTGTCACCCGTTGAAGTCCTTAATTTGACCACTCTTGTTACCCCGTCTGCCCCTGGTCTGAGTTCTGAAACTCTAGCCAGAGGCCAGCATTGTCAGTCCAAACTGTCTTTGGTACTGAATGTCGTGCACAGAATCTCTTAAAGACAGCAACAAAAGATTCTGCTGTAAGGTCCTCCACAACATCCAAATAAACAGCTCGTGAGGCAGCACATGTAAACAGTACAATGTACATTTTTTGTTCAGTGTCAACCACCCCTACAGTCAATGCTCCTGTATAGTCAATGCCTACAGTCTCAAAGGGTCTGTTGAGAGTAACTCTCTCCTCTGGCAAAGCAGGAGGATTTGGTTTCCTATAGGGCCTAGCATGAATACGCCTACATGTGACACACTCACTCAGGACTGTTTTAACAGTGATCCTTCCCTTGGGTATCCAATAAGTTAGTTTTTCTTAACAGGGTTGTCAGATTGGGCTACAAGTAGCGGATTACGCTACTTTTCAAGAGAGTATGCTACTTATTTTTAATTTTGGGTTACTCGCTACCTTTTGGGCTACTTAAAAAATTGTTTGGGCTACAATCTGCTACTTTTCGGTTTCATTTCAATATTCAAATTATTTTTTGTAAATTAGTAATAATTTCTAAATTGAACAGAATATGCTAGTGCTACCAATAATAAATTGTTTTTATTCGAATCTAAGCTATTTCCAGACATCTATATTATTGTAATGAAATATAATACATTCCCAAATTTATCAAAATAATTTTAAAATTGATTATTTCAAATGTTATGTTTAAAGTTTAATCTAATTACATTTAGCGAATAGCGAATATCTTGAGCTCGAATTTATAGTTTACATGTATGTAACATGTTTAGCCTCGCTTAAAGTTAGATGCCTCATGGCTAGTGATGTGAGTCGTTTTTTATTGTGTCGTTTTTTTTGTTTTTTTTGTCGTTTTTTTTGTTTAAAACGAAGGTAGTCTGTTTTTTTTGTTTTTTTATTTTAAACTTATTCCATATTTTTTTTCCTTTAATCTAATAAGTATATTAGTATTACCTATAATTTACTATACTACCATGCTTATACGGTTATACCTAGTATATATACTATATAGTCATCTTTTAGAAAAATTGAATCACGCAAAAAGTATATAATAGAAAGGAAAAACAAACCCTCATTTTTTATATGTATATATTTTTTAACTAGAACATAAAACATTCTTCCTCGTTTCAAACAATATACATAATTGTGATTGGCAAGAGTACCAGTATATATATTCCAGATAGAAAAGGAAAATATTCACCTTTTTTTGAACCTTTTTGTTAACCTACATTTCCATGGAAGAATCATCACTAGATTGGGTAGAGCATATATGCTAGTTTCAATATCACAGGTACTGGTATAATATCCAGAATACTGGTATAAAACAATAGATATAATTGTGATTGGCAAGAATACCAGTATATATATATATATATTTATTCCAAATAGAAAAATAAAAAAAATATAAATATTCATCTCTTTCTTTAACCTTTGTGTTAACCTAATGCTGTTTAACTTTCATTATCTGATTCTATTTCCATTGAAGAATCATTATCACTAGATTGATTAAAGCAAATAGTTTCAATATCACAGGTACTGGTATTTATTGCAGATTTGGATGTTGACGAAGCCAATGTAGCACCATGTTTTACTTCACTTTCTTGGAATTTTGCATTTTGGGATATAAATACTAGCTTTGCTGCTCTGTCTGTGCTTAATTGGTTTTTTTGGCTGTATGGATATTACTGTATGTGCTAAATGATCTCGGAGGTAATGAAAGGGCGAAATAGAGGTGTATGAGTTTGTGTAGGTATATATGTGAGTATGCATGCGTATGTATCTGGAATTCTGGATATATGCATGTGTATGGGGTATACAATAGATATAAATGTGTATATAAGTATTTATGTATATATTGGTATATATGTATATGGTGTATGTGTATGTATATATATATGGATGGTCTCGTGGGGGGGGGGGGAATATGTCATCGCGGGTCTAAAGGATAGTTAAGTGGGAGATTCAAAATCCGAGGCATGGATGGGAGAGTCCTGGGAAGTTGGACAATGGGCAGTCAGCTCCCAGCCAGTGTTCTTGCAAGTTTAATGGATCTCAAGATACAAGACTTTCAGTGCAAGAAAGAGGCCAGTTTTTCTGTAAATAGGCTGAAAAGGACATTCTATACTGGTAGCATATGGCCTATTTTATTATTTATTTATTTATTTTATAATATATATCATTGCAAAAGTATACCTTATAATTAAATTGGCAATATCTATATTAATTATTAAAAAAAACAAAAAAAAAACAAAAAAAAACAAAAAAAACGACAAAAAAAAACGACAAAAAAAAACGACAAAAAAAAACGACAAAAAAAAACAAAAAAAAAAATAAAAAACAAAAAAAACGGTTTTTTTACATCACTACTCATGGCAGAGCAGAGTTGCCAGATGCTTATTCTTCAGCTCAGTAATCTCTAGTCTAGATATGAACCAAATATTTCCTATTATTATTTAGTCATTTTATTTGGAGCAAATTCACTTTTATATAATATCTAGAAATTTTATTTGTCTCCAAAAAATCCTAATTAATATTTACAAAATTTTGTTTTGAGTATGTGGTACAACTGCCTCTCCGGGGCTGCTGCCCGCGGCGAAATGCAAATGAGGAATCAGTCAGCGTTAATTAGCTTCAGTGACGTGTTGTTGCAGATGTTTATTCAGTGTTTTAAATCTGACAATTTGCAAAATAAAGATAAAAAGTATACATGTATGGTTAATTGTTAAATTCAATTAAGTGAGAGACCACTGTTTAATTTTTATTATTCAGATATCATACCCTTTAAAATTACAATAAGTGGTCAAAGTATGATAAAAAGTTTCAGATAGCATGGCTGCGAGATCCTCAGTTTTCAAAATGGGTAAAAAAGAGAAGATGATAATACGAAAGTTTTGTGTAAAGTATGTAAGGGTAACATCCACCAAAACTAAGCTACGAAATAGGATGGGACTGCATCTTCTTTCTTCAATATTGAGACTGAAAATGACGCTTGAAAAACAAAATATTTGTTGCTATAATTTTTCTCCAACTAAGGCCATGCTGAACTATAATTCAAGTACATACGAGAATGAATTGAGTGAAGAAGAGAAAGAAATACTAGATATGTTGGAATTTTAACTTTTAAAGGTAAGAATCATTTTGACTATGATATAAAAATCATGCTTTCTATATTTCCTGAGTTTTCAAAAATAAATTTCTTTATTGGGCTACTTTCTACCAAAATCTGCTACTTTTTAAAAAATTGATCTGGCAACCCTGCAAGAAATGTAGTTAGTGTCTGTGGTACCCCCATATGATATACATCATTGTGTGTTTTTCTGATGATTAATGTTGTCAAATAGCTAAATCTAGGTAAAAGGATTGGATGTTTGCTTTTGTATGACAGTTTTGATTTGTCTAATCTCCCTTTACACCTTAGAAGGCCTTCCTCATCTCTGAACAAGTTTAGATCCACAACTACTGATGGTACAGGTTCTTTTGTTTGTTTCCCATTAGTCAAGAATTCTAACTTTATTGTACTCCTTTTGTTGTGCATGGCCTATCCAGTATTTGGTTGCAACTTCTGTATAATTATGATTATTTTTATTTAGTTGTTTGTTAATTGTAGTTAAACAGTTGTGAGCAAACCTCAAACAGTAGGCTGTGACCCTGACAAGTTTGTTGAAATCAGAATAAATTTCATAATTAGTGATTGGTTCAACCTTTTCATTTGAAATGATTAAATTTAATGTCAAGTTAACTTGTTCCACAGGCCATTGGTCTGTATTACAGAGCCACTTAGGTCCCATAAACCAAGTTTTGTTTGACTTCAACAACTTGTAGGATAAACCTCTGGTCAGAAAGTCTGCTGGATTTTGTTTAGTTGGAACATAGTGAAAGTTTACTTGTAGGCTTTCACTAGCTTCAGCTATTTCTTTTAGCCTATTTCTTAAAGATATTCTTACTATTAATGCTATCATTCCGTATCCAGGCAAGACAAATCTGACTGTCAAGCCAGATGTGGATATGAGTTATGTTCACATCATGGTAAGCATCCTTAAGCAATGAAATGGTTTTAATGGCTAATGCAGCAGCCAATAGTTCCAATTGAGGTATGGTTCGGGTAGGTTTGAGAGGTGCAACTTTCCCTTTTGCATAAATTAGATGACTTTCTGTAGGACTTACAAGATATGCACAGCACCCATAAGCTTGTGTGCTTGCATCAGCAAACACATGAAGTCTCTGGGGCTTATCCCTAAAACCCACAGCACCTTTGAATTTTAATGTTCTGCACTTTTGTTAAATCAGCAGCTAACTTCTTCCCAAGATTTTTGATTTTCATTTGTTATTGGATCATCCCACCCAACATTTGTCCTCCAAATTTCTTGGAGGAGAATCTTTGATTTTATTGTTGAAGGCAGGATAGACCCATAGGATCAAAAATTTTGGAAGCCTCTGATAATATTTGTCTTTAGTATTTGCTTCCTCATCAAGTTTAAACCTTTAGTACAGATTGAATCATGACTGTTTGAAGTTGCATCCAAATACCAGTTCATACCTAAAGTTTTAACTCTGTCTGATGGCTCAGTAAGACCATTATTATCCTTTAAAATCTTTTTGTTTAAATCCTCATCATTTGAAATCCACTCTCTAAGTTCAAAGTTACCTTGTTGCATAATGTTTTGAGAGTGTTCATAGACTTCAGATAATTCAGATTTTGTTGTTGTTGAGCCTATTAGATTGTCTACGTAAAAATGTTCCTTAAGGAAGTTCAATGTTAAAGAGTTATTAAACTGGTTCAAATGATATCCAATTGTCAATGCTAATAGGCTAGGTGAGCAATTGGCTCCAAACAACACAACATTAAATCTATAGGTTATGAACCCTTTATTCAAATCAAATGGATCCTTGAACCATAAGAACCTAAGTTGGTTCTTATCATATTCATTTTTAAGATTTATTCTCAAAAATGCCTTTGAAGTGTCACTTTGTACGGCATATTTATCTAACCTGAACCTCAGTAAGATCTTCACAAGGTCAGAAATGAGATTAGGACCCTCAATCAGGCAATCATTCAAACTGTGTTTATCACTGTCTTTGAGGCTACAGTTATATACTACTATGAGTTTTGTTGTTGGGGCATCTTGTCGATAAACCCCCCTGTGGGTTAAATAATGACAACCATCTTTTTTAAAAGGGTTATTTGTTACTTCTTCAATGAAGCCTTTCTGTAGCTATTCTTTGAAGACATCATTATATGTTTGAATATTATTATCTTGTTTGAGTTTTTTCATTACTTTATATAAATGTCCTTTAGCTACTTTGAGATTGTCTCTTAAAGTTGGACAATTTATTTTCCAAGGTAACTCAATAAAATAACTATTGTCTTTGCACTGAATGGTGTCTTCAAATCTTTCTACCATTAACTGATCTTCTGAAGTTTGATTTGTGTCATGCATACCCACAGATTCTAGCAACCATAAAGTTTGAATTGCCTCATCCAAAGTTTCATTTGATAATGATGAATTAATGTTCTCAGTTGAGATAATATTATTCAAAGTGTTGCTATTCTTACAGGTATTATGTAGGACTGAGTTGAGGCACATAGTATTTGTTAGTCATGAACTATTTGGTTTAGGTCTAGGTTGTATTTGGATAGGTCACCCAAAGGGGCTATCCCTGATGGAGTCTGAATAGCTACGGTATACCATTACCTATCTCCACTATGCCCTTATGAATAAGATTAATATAATCTGCCCCCATTAACATTTCAATGTTAGCTACTGTGTTGTTAGTGATATGTCTATCAGCTATTTTGTAGTGTTTTCCCAAATGATTTATGGTTTGTTCTAGTTTGGGTATAACCAGTTTGTTTTGTCCTACTTTAGAAATAATAACTGCTTCAATTTTCTCTAATTTATTTTCTAAATGTAGTTCCAGGTCAATTGTCTTATAGCTATTTTTGTCTGAGTTATCCTTAACAAAGGATGCAATATTGAGGTTTGTTCATTCGGGTTTGGTGTCAAACCCAATTTATTAACTACATTTTGCGAAACAAATGTTTGTTGAGAACAACAGTCTATAAGACATCTCACTGGAGTGGTGCTACCCTCACTATTCACTAAGTCCAAAGTAATAGTTGGTAAAAGAATCTCATTGTTTCTTGTTACGTTGTTTGAGCAAACAATGTCCCATGAAGTGGCATTTTCTTGATTACCTTTGTTTGGTGGAGGTATCTTTTGAGTTTGAGTACTATTGTTTGGACACTTTGATGAATCACACATTGATGAGACATGTCGTAAACTTTTACAAAAACTTACACTGAATCTTAACCTAGATTTACCGTCTTTCTTATAATGTCCCTGGCCAGTACACTTTTTACATAGGTTCAACTGTTCACATCTTTTAGCTCTGGTTAAAGTCTGAATATTTGTCACACCCAGTACTACTGTGTTCATTACTTGCACAAAATTTGCAATGTAGTGTGTAAGTTGAGGCAGCAGTTACATTAAAGTTCTGTAATGTAGGTGTTCGTGTATTATAGTTGGTCACATTTGATTCTACAGTATCAAGTTTTGTCTGTTTAGCTGTAGCTAGTTGGTCTCTGGGAACAGTCTTTGGTTTATCCATAGTCTGGGTCTTATTTTGTGTTGGAATATTTCTCAATTTGTAATTAGTTAGGATATTGGGAAAGTGTTTTCTTATATCTTCAAGATTAGGATAATTTTCTCCCGTCTTTAGAATTAAAATATCTTTAACCCTCAAAGGAAGGCACCTAAGAACTATGCCTTGTATAACACTAGGCAACAAATTTCAACTTTTTTTTTGTTACAGACACGTGAACTACTGATTCCTACTAAAGCAGTGATGCTGATTTCAGATCTGATATCAAAATTTCTCTCTCACATCCAGATTTTGTGTAACCGAAAACCCCTATTTTTCATTTTTTTTCTCACCCACTTCTATTACGAAAGCCGTCTAAGCTACTTTTCCGTGCCACGTTTTATGTTAAGCATACTTAAATAATTAGTGAACAGGGATGTCTTTCCTCCTTTATTCTGGCTTAAGACAGACAGCGGAATTCCGCTGGCGGAGTTACCACCCCTGCGCCCAACCATCCACCCAAAGCGCATTAGTATTTTTGTGTTACTAATGAAAGGCAAATTCCTGTTCTTAAGTGAAACTTTGGTGTGTCCTCTTCCTTGTCGCTTGTAGGATGACGAGCTCTCCTTCTGCAGGAACCAACACATAATCTCACATCATATTGGGTTGAAATACCTTGGTATCTGTTTCCATAACTGAGATCTGTTGGTGGAAGCGCTCACCATGCTTGTCACTTACAGCCCCAAGGTTGGCCGGGAAGAAGTCAAGATGAGAATGTAAAAAATGAATTTCAAAGACATTCTGCATCCCATTATTCATAAGATTTAAGCATGTTTCTACGAGTTTACGGTGGTTTTCAGCTTGTGGTTTCCAAGAAAATTTTGACAACTTCAACGAAAGATGTCCATGCTCTAGTTCATTCTCATTTAGGTTAGATGGAAATGATGAGTCGTGGATGACACTGCGGATCTGTGGTCCAGTGAAAACTCCAGCTTCTAGCTTAGCATCTGTCAATATTCCTTGAATTATCCTTTAAATATTGGAAACACTGGGTCATTCTCTGTCAGATCAACCAGTGCCTAACACCCTCATCTCTCAGATTTTGCTGAAATTTGGTTTATAGGGAGTTTGTGGGCCCTGAATCCATTTCTGAAATTATAAGGTCAATCCGACCAACGGTTCAAGAGATATGACCTCGGGAAATTTGAGGTCACTTGCGAGGTCACTAACATTTGGCGACCCATAACTTGGGTAATAATGGTCACAATTATATAAAAGTATATATATTTAGAATCAGAAAACGACAAGGAATCCAAATATGCAAGTTTTAGAACTCTAGGTTGAAAAATAAAAAAGTTACACTGTAACCAAAATTTGAGGTCACGATTTGACCTCTGGGGTATCAAATGAGAATTTTTTTTTTAAATGTAAAAAATGAAGGCATAGGCATTGGCTATTAGAATCAGCAAAAAAAAGTTTGTTTATGTTAGTATTTTTCATGTAACTAACATATAAGTGAACACCATATTCATAAGTTGTGCGTCAATTCTACCTATTTTTTCACACTTAAGCTCATAATTTGACCTATAGAAATTAAAATTACATTTTTTTATAGATATAAAAACAAAGGCAAAAAATGTAAAATTGTATTTCACTGCTAATCTACACTGGCAATAATAGTTATAATAGTGAAAGGGGAAGACCTACTTAGAGGATTCATGTGCTAGCCTAATACAATTTTTGCATGCTCGATGCTCTCATCAATTTCTTTTTGTGGAAAAATGTATTGAATTCTGCTGCCTCCTCTTAGGGTAGGACAACTCATTACAGTTAATATATGATGTCCTGGCACTGCACATGAATCCTTGTTTGATGGATAATAATATGCACTTGATCCTGATGACCCAGAGGGATGTAGAAAGTTCACAGTGAAATCATCAAACTCTTCACAATATTCCTCCACAATTCCATACCAAACTTGCATGTCATAAATGCAGCCAACATACTCTCCTGGTTTGACACATTTTAGGTTACCAAGCATTGCAGGTTCATTAGTAAAATGACTTTTCCTTATTCTTTTCTTTTCTCCAATGCCACTTGAAATGGGATACACCATCAGTTCTTCCTTGTTTAGGGGAACAAATCTATGATATTTCTGAGTTCCAGGAATAGCCCTACTATCCTTGAATCGATGTTCCAACCGTTCTTCTGCATCTTTCAAATCAGCTGTAGTTACAAAGAAAAAATTTATCTTCTTGCTCAAGTTTTCTTCACAAAACTGAAACACGTGTTCTGGTGTAAGAATTTGCCTCTCTGTAGTTCTCTGCAAACTGGCACGAGCAGTAGCTCTTTTCACTGTTCCTCCAATCCCATCACATGCATTTTTGCCATGGGATGTAGCAAAGAAGTGCCATTCACAAGACAGACCAAAATCCTCTTCATGGTAACAGAGATTTGTGAAGTTGTATCTGTTCTTATATTGGCCAGCACATCCATCTGAGAAATAGTGCACCTTCTTCAATTGTGGGCATCTGAATTTAACATATGTCATAAGCTTCAATATGAATGAGTAAACCATTATAGTGTTGTGTTTTAGTGATGCAGATAAGAAACAGACACTAAAATGGCTAAGTTCCTGGTCTGCAGATGATCTATAATAGATGACAAAAGGGTGAACTGTACACTGTGAATTGTCCCAGTGAAACCCTTGGGCAGCATCCTGGACAATGAAAGAATAATTCTCAGAGAAATCACCTACTATAACTACCTCGCTCTGAGGTGGTAGTGTTTCTTTCAACTGCTTGAAGTACTGTGATTGTTGCTGAGCAACAAAGTGATGACGAACCATGCGGGATATTTTCATGCTTAGGGATGATAAGTATTCATGAAGTGGCTCCACCTTATCAACCATTGTACAACGGTCAACAGTCACCCATTGCTTGTAAGATATTTCATTTGGAGCTGATTTCACACTGTCAAGTAACTCAAGAAAATCCAGGACACCCTCTTCTCTTGGGCAATCATTGCAAAGTTGCATCATAATGTTTCAGACCAACAAAGTAGGATCCATCATGCAAGTCTCTCTTTCTGTACTGCAGACACTGTAATCCATAAGATCCTTGTATGAAAGACCTCTTTCTCCCAATGCAGCCAGCTGCAATTTTGGATTTTGATGGTATGTGCAGACACAGACAGAATGAGTCCCACCACTACCGGCAAGCACACAATATGATGGCCGTAATTTTGCAAATGTGGAAAATCCTATTTTGGGATTCTTTTCATCATTTTTATATAGTTCAAACATCTCTCTTAAATTCCCGAGGACCAATCGTTTTTGCACCTTCATTGCACCTTCAGCACTGATAACTTTCACGCAATCCTTTTGGCCAGGACACATACGACTAACCTCTTCTGACTCATAGAATCTCTAACTATATCTTTGTGTTCTTCAGATATCACTTTTCCTTTGCTCATTAGTGGAATCTTCGGAAGGATTCCATGTTCTGATTTAAGTGAATGGCTTCTTTTCACCATGTATGTTGTAGTTTGAAAGAAACTAGCTGTTTTTTCAATTGTGTATGGTGAGAGTGTCAATATTTGTAGTTTGTGATGGTGACATTTGCTCTCCAGGAATGACTGTTTCAATTCATTCATTAATTTGTCTAGATGTTTTTCAGATTTAGTTTCAGGTTTTGAAGTATCACTTACCTCCTCGGTAATTTGAACACCATAACTGAGTTCTAGCCTCTCCTTCAGGTGTTTCTGAGCAGATGATAGCTTACCACGAGCCTTGCGCTTTTTCTGGCTTAATGACAGCCCTTCTGAAAAGAACAGAAAAAAAGGTTTCACACACCTGAATATTAGTAATTAAATATTAATTATAGTACCTTAAATGCTATATAATTGGCTATATAGTAGATCAAACAGACCTTGTAGTAAAGTATAAGTTATTATATTAATTTATTACTTACTTTTTTTAACTGGTGTTTGGTCCAGAAATGCTAGAACTGGTTCAACTGAAGTTGAAGGATTTTCCTTTATCAAGCAATCACTGTCATTGTCCAGATCTTGAATTGAAGAGATGTTACTCAAGCCACTGATAGTAGATTTCATTTGAATCCTGCTCAGACTCGTTGTTTTCAGTGGTACTAAGTATAGTGGGGTTTTTCATTATCAGTGTCCAGCAGTTCACACACAACAATGAGTCTTTTTTCACTCTTCCAGCACATTTTTCAACAAGTACATCAGTCACTTTTCTAAGATTGATTGTTATGCGTTTCTTGTGTTTTTGAATAGGGTCCTGGCAGTATTTCAAGTGCCGAACCATTGTATTTTGATCTGTAAAGATATAGGATTTACAATTAGGTAATATATATTTTTTAGAAAATATATAGCTATACACACTTAATATTTTAGGCCTTGATAGTCTCTGAGGCTCATTAAAACACCATACCCACCAGCCACCCACAGTGCTGGCTGGAACTGTACTAACCTGTAGACAAGGAATTTTGCAACTATCTGTGTTGATTCTGCACTTAGACAAGTAGCAACATGTTTCAACAGGTTTGTTTAGGCTACATGTGAGCTTAGTCTTCCCTTTCACTATTATAACTATTATTGCCAGTGTAGATTAGCAGTGAAATACAATTTTTATTAAATTCTTGGAGCTTGAGGTCAAATTGATAGCTAAGATATAAAAATTCCTTGAAATGACAAGCAATTTATAAATATGGTGTTCACTTATAAGTTAGTTACATGAAAAGTACCAACATAAACAAACTTTTTATGATTGTTTCTATTAGTCAAGAACTCTGACTTTGTTTTTTATATCTATAAAAAATGTAATTTTAATTTCTATAGGTCAAATTATGAGCTTGTGTGAAAAAATAGGTAGAATTGACGCACAACTTATGAATATGGTGTTCACTTATATGTTAGTTACATGAAAAATACTAACATAAACAAACTTTTTTTTGCTGATTCTAATAGCCAATGCCTATGCCTTCATTTTTTACATTTAAAAAAAAATTCTCATTTGATACCCCAGAGGTCAAATCGTGACCTCAAATTTTGGTTACAGTGTAACTTTTTTATTTTTCAACCTAGAGTTCTAAAACTTGCATATTTGGATTCCTTGTCGTTTTCTGATTCTAAATATATATACTTTTATATAATTATGACAATTATTACCCAAGTTATGGCTCGCCAAATGTTAGTAACCTCGCGAGTGACCTCAAATTGCCCGAGGTCATATCTCTTGAACCGTTGGTCGGATTGACCTTATAATTTCAGAAATGGATTCAGGGCTCACAAACTCCCTATAAACCAAATTTCAGCAAAATATGAGAGATGAGGGTGTTAATTTCAATTTTTTTTGGTTGATCTGACAGAGAATGACCCCACTACCAATGTGGAGTGGTGGAAGATGTACTTTCTGATGGTCAATAAGTGCTGGGTGTTTCACATTGTATTTACCAACAACATGTTCAGTTCTAGATGGCCAATCATGTTTTTTGTAGTAGTTCTTGTCATCTCTGCTGTTCCATAGACACAAAAAGCACATATGCTTTGTGTAGCCCAACTGTAACCCAAGAAGTAATGATACACTTTAAGGTCGCCACAAATATTCCATGTGTGGTCCTTATATTTGACGAGTCTTAGCAGCAGTTTAATCGATTCATAAGTCTCATTAAGGCCAGTGGCATGTGCTACAGGTATTGAAGGTTTTTCATTGCCGTTGTGCAGTAATACAGCTTTAAGGCTAGCTTTACTAGTCAATGAACAGTCTCCCTTCTTTTGGATCATAGCACAGCCAATCCCTTGCATCAGACCACTGATATCGTGGCAGAAACAAACGTTTTCTTCCTGTAAGTAAAATGATGAAAACTGCAAATGGCGATGGCGGAAATGGGAAACTTTGGTGTTTGGTTGGAGAAGATTAAATTCTTGAAGTCTTGAACCAAGCAACTCTGCCTTTTCTTTTGGTAATTCCAAATCGCGCACTAAGTCATTTAACTCCGCTTGACTTAACAAATGTGGGGAAATATTTGCATCTGGAACATATATGCCATCTTTCCCTGTTTCTATATCACTAGCAGAATCTTCAGATGAACTGCTGTCTGTTATCGTTGCTGGTGGAACTGGTGGTGGATTTGTTTCATGTGGTACTGGTTTCATTGCTGATTCGCAGTTTGGGTACGTGATCTTTGATTTGTTTTTCTTTGTGAAACCAGCAATCTTTGTCAAACAAAAATAACAATCATTGAAGTGATTTTTCGGCTCACGCCAAACCATGGGGACTGAGAATGGCATAGCTTTTCTTTTACCATTCATCCAAGCTATTAACATTGCATTGCACTGTGCACAGCAAATATGTGGTGCCCAGTCCCTCTGTTGGTCTCCTAACTTAGTCAAAATAACACTTGTAGGCAAGTTTAATCTTTATGTTTCTACGTTGTGGCTTAGGTGTATATTGTCCACAGACAAAGCAGAAGTTGTCTGGGTGATTTACACAAGCATCTATTTGATGCCATTTTGAATTACCATACAATATCTGAAAAAACGTAGAAAGTAATTATTACGATGTGCAAAATAAAAAGAAATACACACCGTAGTACAAAACAAATGCTATAAAAACACACAAGTCACCACAACCTGTCACTTGCTCATCAGCAGAGAGCTTCAACAACCGTTCTGCTTGACTGTCACGTAGCGACTGACCGTTGGGCCATTGCCCGTTACTATGCTCTTGACTCAGTGTTGCCAACTTGGGATAAATTTTATTTATCAAATTTGTTCGAATTTGTATATAGTTGGCAAAAAAAATTGCTTTAACCTTGAAAAGCAAGTTTCATATTACTAGCATTAAGCCGATTAAAACCAAAATCTGGACATGGTAGAAAATTTTACTAAAAGTGATTTGTATTTTACACAAAATCTAGACGTGATAGAAAAAATCTAATTATAGATTTGAAATCAGCATACCGAAATTAGTTAGGAGCACCTATTTGGTCTTCTGTAACAAAATCTTTGTTGCCTAGTGATAATCCAAGATGAAGCTTTAATATCTATCTCATTGCTAACCAGTTGTCCTATAATAGCTTCTAATTTTGTATAAAAATTTTCCATATCACTATAGTGGTTATCTTTTATGGGTGCAAAATCAAAAATTTGTTGAGATAATTCATATACAATCTCATCTTTATTAATGTAATTACGTTTTAAGAGATCAATAGCTACTTCATATGAATTCCCTACAGCTGGTAAATAGGCTATCAGGTTATAGGCTGGGCCTTTAAGGAAACTAGTTAAGTAGCTAAACTTTTCAACAGTTGAAATATAAGGTTTATTACCTATTAAACTCTCAAATTTGTCAATGAAAGATGGGAATTGTACCGTGTCCCCTTCAAATGTTGGTACTAACAAAATGGGTAACTGAGCCCTCAATTCTTGTGACTCAGGATTTAGCATGCCACTTAAATTTTGTTGAAGGTTAGCTCTACTTTGATTAAAATCAGAATTAGGTTTATTTGGTGTTAAGTCAGTCAAACGAGACCGTAGTCTCCTTATTTGCTGTTCAATTGAGATTACCTGATCATCATTATCAGTGTAAAGGTCTATCAATTGTTCTTCAGCCATTTCGGATTCAACTAACTCTGAAATACTCTCATCAATGGCTATTATTTCCTTCTTTTTAGTTTCCAATTTAAGAATTACACACTTTAAATCTTCCTTACCTGGTTGTGTAATATTGTTAAAAGTGTTCATGGCCTTTGTAACAGCTCCCAACTTTGCCCCCCTTTTCTTTTTAACTTTTTTAATTCCGCACTGTCCATGTTTAAGTCAAAATTGTTTAACTGGGGATCGTAATGAAATAGAGGACAAGAAGAAATTACCAGAGAAGAGAGAGCACAGACAAAACAGTCAAGTTTAAATTTGGTTTAATCCCCACCAAGTACTTATGTGTCACTCAGGTCTAAGCTTATAAGAGAATGAGACTCCTTAAATGTAAATGTTTCCTAGTTAGGCCCTAGGTTGTAGACCTAATTAGGCTTGATTAGGTTAGGCTTAGGCTAGACCATTTAGCCTAATTCTGCAATTTTTTTTTTGTTAAGTAAGGTTAAGGTTTGTAAATTCCCTACACACGGACCACCAATGTGAAAAATGCTCTGTCTGAATTGGTCCACAATTAACCCACCCCTTATTTCTCCAGTCTAACTATAGAGTAGATCAAGTCTAGCCTAGAGATTCCGGAAATGGTCCAGAGCGGGCAGATAAATTGAGGTCCACAGTAGGATTCCTCACCAAACTAGGTTAGGGCAATCTACCTTTACCTTTGTTAAGCTATGAGTTGATGCTGGGTCTTAGGCCACAATGTAGGCCTAAGTTGTCTGACCCAGCTTAATTTAATGAATTTAACTTGCTGGGTTAAAAACACAATTAATCACTTACTGCTAGTTATTAGAGAGTCTCTTTCTCCTTCCTGTATAATTGTCGAGAGCGTACTTGCTGGTGGGGATCTTTTTCGTTGTCTGTTCTTGTCCCTTCTCCCGTTCCGTCCTTTTGCCCTGTTCCTCATTTTTGTTCACCTTTGTTCTCTCTTTGCGGGGCTTTTTCCACCAGTGTTGTCTTGGTTTGTTGATCGGTAATGTATATCTATTACCGAGCACGCTCTTGTCACACAGTATATAAATACTAGTGTGGAGAATAACTCTGGTGAGCAACCAATTGGTTTCATCCACCCAGTTATTGACATAAAAGGAATTTAATAATTGTTAGATTAACTACCTACCTACTCAGTGAACCATTTTCGTTACCTCCCAACTACCCACTCATCAGTTTTCCATACTTATCCTAGAAAGTAACCTGATGATTCATGTGGTGGTGATGAAATGTCTTATTATTATGATAATTATAGAGTGAAACACTAGAGGAGTCGGAGTCGTATATTTAAAATGTGAGGAGTCGCAGTCGGATTTTTAGATTTTTTACACTGTGTGGAGTCGGAGTCGGAAAATTTTGGACCGACTCCACAACCCTGCTACAAACTACTTAAGTCGCATTTCAACCAGACATTCAGAAAACTATATAAACCTACATAGGAGGGTTAAGTCCTTAATTAGATCAGCCAAACGTAAAGAAGAAGCTAGAGTTGCCTCATTCTGAAGTTAACCCTAAAGAATTTTTTGCCCATGTTAATAGCAGAAAGCCAATAAAAAATTCTGTAGGCCCCCTAAAAGACAGAAATGGCATACTGAAATTCAGTGATAAAGATATAGCTAATATGTTAAACGCATTCTTCGTTACAGTCTTCGGTAATTATATAGAAAATGGCGCAACCCGAAGTATGATGTAAAAAACATTTTATTAAGTCAATTTCGATGTGCTGAAGCCAAATCTGTTAACCATTTGGTGTGCAAATGCTTCAAAATAAGAGTAAATGTTATTTATATTTTACTCTTATTTTGAAGCATTTGCCTAAAAAATGGCTAACAAATTAGGCTTAAGCACATGAAAACTAACCTAACCTAACCTAAGAGTAAAATAATCAAATCAACTTACCTTTAACTTAAACATTGGGAGGATACAACTTTGCCACAGCTTTGAGGAAAAAATGAAGTCTCTGATCACTAGGGACTTGGTTATCATGCCAAAATTCACATACCTCCGCGCACATCAACTTCCAATCAACCACTGAATTTGGGCTAAGCTTGAGTTGAGACTCGCAGTATTGTTGTGAAAAATGTTTCATTAGAAAAACATTTATAAATAATAAATTTTTCCAAGGAGGAATATGTACGCATTCTAACCACGTGTTTTTAAAAATACTTTGATAGAAAGAACATTTGCATTTTCTTTTATTTTTAGGATTAGTTTTTTGCTTGCGGCATTCAAATTGATGTTTATCACGACGTATGTTGCAATTATAACCACACGTTGGGCACGACAACTCAGAAAGCAAAACACCATGTTTTTGGAAAAATAGAATTGCTTCATCATTTTCGTAAAACTTTACAATAGCTTCAATGTATCTAACAGAACACCCTTCACACTCCATTGCTATACCAACATTAAAAGGGCGCATTTTAAAAGGGTTATAAAATTGCTTCTGTTAAGAACTACTTTGACTCGCAGAGCAAAATTATTGGAACCAAAACATAAATGATGGGCAAATGAATGAACTTCAAAAATTTGTAATTTTATTTATAATCTGTAAAAATGTAATTTGCACACCAAATGGTTAACAGATTTGGCTTCAGCACATCGAAATTGACTTAATAAAATGTTTTTTACATCATACTTCGGGTTGCGCCATTTTCTATATAATAACCCAGTCTTCATGGAGGAAGACACAATAGAAGTGCCAAGTCCTCAGATTACATATGATGGTAACCAGCCTGTAGAGACCATAGGTTTTACGAGAAATGGGGTACAGCAATTAATTGATAAGATGAACAAATACAAATCACCTGGCCCAGACTTATTTCTTCCAAGGGTATTAAAAGAGGTTAGCCACAATGTTGTTGATGATTTAGTAACCATATTCAAACAATCAATCGAGTTAGGGAAAGTTTCAACTGACTGGAAGTTAGCAAATGTAACGCTAATCTTTAAAAAGGGTGATAGGGAAAATCCTTGTAATTACTGCCCAATCAGTTTAACATCAGTTGTCAGCAAACTGTTGGAAGGAGGGGTCTTACATATGAAATGTATAGTTGCTTTATAATATTGGGTAATTTGTATTCAATGTGTCCCTGCATGAGATTGAGTCTAGCATTTGCTTTATTTCTGATTACCAACAGTGATTTGAGGGTTTAAGTTCATTAGTCACAGTGACACCCAAGTCTTTCTCTTTATCATTTTTAATCTAAATTCCATTCATATTTTATTCAAATTCTGGATTTTTTGGCCCAATATGCATAACCTTGCACTTATCAACATTAAATTTCATCTCCCACTTATCTGCCCAGGCTGTTACTCAGTCTTTTTGTATTGTCATTGCTCCTGCTACTGACTTAACATTATGGCCTAATTTTGTATCATCAGCAAATTTTGAGGTTTTACATGATAGGCCGTTCTCTAGATCATTTATATAGACAACAAAAAGCAGAGGTCCCAGCACAGACCCCTGTGGGACTCCGCTCAATACGGGTCTCCAAGTAGACTTATTTCCATTTAAATGAACTCTGTTTTCTGTTTCTCAGCCATTCTTCTATCCAGTCAGTTATATGACCTCTTATACCATGGGCTCTAACTTTTACCAACAATCTTGCATGAGCAACAGTATCAAATGCCTTTGCAAAGTCATAGTATACTATATCTACTGGCTCTTTATTGTCCAAATGCAATAGGACTCCATCATAAAATTCAATGAAGTTGGTTAGACAGGACCTTCCATTTTGAAAGTCATGCTGGCTATCATTTATAAGGTTGCACTCTTCAAGGAACTCAGTAACTTTACCTCTAATGATACTTTCGAGTAATTTGCAAATAATGGAGGTGAGGCTGATGGGTCTGTAGTTTTTTGCCAAGTTTCTATTTCCTTTTTTAAAGATTGGAGCCACATTTGCTTTCTTCCAATCCTCTGGAATTTCAGTACATATCAATGATTTATTAAAAATAATTTCTAGTGCCTGTGCTATTTTCTTTTTGGCAGCTTTTATGACTATTGGATGCATTTCATCTGGCCCTGGAGATTTTTCCATTTTTAATTTATCTATTGCTTTTAGGATATCTAGTTTTGTTACCCTTAATTCACTTATTTCTCTATCTTGTCCTGGTAGTATAAGATCAGGAATATTATTTAAATTTTCATTTGTGAATACTGATGAGAAGTATTTGTTTAGTTCTTCAGTTATTTCAAGATCATCATCTATATGGAGGGGGCCAATTTTCTTTTTCACTCTACTTTTCAAATTGAAGTTACTGAAAAACTTCTTAGGATTGTTTTTTGAATTCTTGGCTAGGCTTTTTTCCAGGTCTCGTTTGCTATCTCTGATTGCTTTCTTGCAAATGCTGCTTTTACTTTTATATATTTTGGAGTCTGTGCCATTTTTAGTTCTTGGGTCATTCCATGTCAAGTCAGCCACCTAAAACACACCCCTTTCAATTTTGCTCTTACTTGGCACAATAGCAGATATACATGCCAAACTTAAATTCCCAAATTATTAGAGCTGACTGACCTTTGGTTACTGAGATACAAGGTCACAAAGTTGTGACATTTTGACCTTTTTTGCGTTAAATGACTATTTTCAAAATGGTGTAACTAAAAAACTATTAAAGCTAGAGCATTGATTTTGGTCTCATTTTAAAGCTCTTTAGCAGCCCCTTGTTGTTTATTGTCTCTTGTTAAATATCTCTACTGTGAAAAATAAAAAAATCCCTTCAAAAGTTGACCTTTGACCTTGAATAAAAAAAAAATACCTCTAAAAAATTCAATTTTTTTACATTAATACCTTGAGTCATGTACAACAAAATCCCAAGAAGCTGTAAGTGGCTGATAACTAGTTCAATGTATAAAAAATAATGAATTCAAGCAACATTTTGAAAAAAGTCATTTTATACAAAAATTGTCAAAAAGTCATGACTTTGTGACCTTGTATGTCAGTAACCATTTTTGTCTAAGGTCAGCTCAATCTCTTACAAATACAACCCATATCTACATACTATCTGCAGCCTTCTACAAACAAGCAAATGCTTATTTTTAAATATTTGTTCTTTACCCACCTCACCTGTATGTTGTGCATGTATGTGATGGTTTTCAGTAGTTGACAAGATTCTTGTGGGCCACCCAATTTATTGTGATTTCTAGAAGAGAAAACAATTTTTAATGTATACCTAGATAGCTACCTAATTAACAAATACAAGTAACATATTAAAATGTACATTGTACATTGTACATACAATATGTATAGGTATAGTGCTCATTGATTTCCATTTATCACAACTTAAAATGTATGCAGTGTATATATAGTTACATGACCATTTTAATTTTGAATTCTTACCTTTCTGTGCTGTAGATCTGCCAAAGCTTTGGATGACTTCAAAGTAACTTCTTTGCAAATCCTGTATGTTCGTCCATTAGTAGTAGATGCCTCAACTTGTGTTAGAATATCTGAATATGGTAAGATTAATTCATCTGGTCGACCAGGATACACAAATGATGGGTTTGGGCCATGAGGATGAAGGAATGTGACTTTTACTTCTCTATTCTCTGGTATCTTTTCCAGCACATATGCCACCCACCAATGGCCATCATATGCAGCAGTAACAAAACCATGTATTTTCTCCTCAGTCACAACTTCTTCCTTTTCAGTAACTTTCTCAATATTTGAATAATCTGATGATGAATAATGTTTAACCTTAAGAGAAGTCAATGAAACTGGCTGTAAATGGTGTAATTTCTGTGTACCAGCAATAGTCCTTGCAGTTGAGTGTCTTTCTTGGAGAAGTTGGCTTTCCTCTTCATGCTCTTTATTGGTTGAAAAATGACATTTTATATTTACAATATTTTCACTTGCAAATGTATATAACTGTTCTGCAGTAAGGATCTGTTCATCATAAGGTCGTTGTAGACTAGCTTTTGCAGCTAATCTCTTAACTGTGCCTCCAACACCATCACAGGGTCCCTTTCCATGACTTGTTGCAAAAAAATTCCATTCTGCCTCAATTCCAAAATCATCTCTGTGATGGCAGATTCAAAAAGTTTTTGCAGTTCTTATACTGTCCTGCACACCCATCTGAAAAGTAAATTATTTTGTGGATGGAACCGATGGATGAGATATTATCTTTTAGGAATTTTATCAGATGCTTTTGAAACAAATGTACAGCAACTGTGTTATGGATGTTACACTCTGAAATAATAACAAAGCTAAGGTGAGCAATCTCATCTTCCTTTTTATAGTAAATAACAAATGGATGTAGAGTAGCCATCTCATTGTTCCAGTGAAAGCTCTGAACCTCATCTTGAAGAATAAAGGAATAATTTTCAGCAAAATCACACACAGCAAGGACCTCACCATCTTTCAAAGACATTTTTGTTTCACGGTAATAAGTTGCTTGCATCTTTGTCTTGAAGTCATGTAGCTGGTATTCTTTCAGTTGGTTACAGAATTGGTCAATATATTCATCTGTATTCAGTTCTACTGATTCAAGATTTGACCGATCTGTATTGGTCCACTTTTTAAAATTTATGATATCAATGAAGTTGTTTGTAAATATGTCCAGTAGTCTGTTTTTTAAATCTGATGGATCTCCACATTGTTCACATTGTCTGAGGCAGCATTTCTGTGAGGCAGGATTGCATTCCATAAAGGCAAACACAATGACGTACATTCTTAATAGGTGTGTCATCATTTGCAGTTAGTTTTTCTAATTCAGCTCCTACAAACATAAGTTTGGCATTCTGATGAATTGTACAGACACATACTGAGTGAGTTCCTGTTGCTCCAGCAATAACACACTGCTTTGGACGCAATTCTGCAAATTTACTGAATCCCACTTTAACCAAAGGATTTCTTTCTTTGAAAATATGATAGGCTTCTTTTAAATTGCAAAGTAAAAGATGCTTTTGCAAATGTATCCTTCCTCTTTCATTGTCAATGATACTACAATAGTCTTTCTTTCCTGGTATTGTTCTACTGATGTCTTCTGAAAGATAAAATGCTTTAATAGCGTCAACAGTATCCTGTTTAATTCTTTTCCCACCCTTTGAATTTGGGTCTGAAAGGACACCTTTTTCTTCAACTATTTTTTTAGCAATAGATGCTGTATGCCTTGTGTTAAATTCTGAAGCAATTTTCCTAATGCTCCAACTTTTGGGCAATACAGTGAGGATTTTTATTTTATCACTTCTTTTAGTTTTCATTTTTGAATTTTCCTCGAGTTGATTTATTATTTCTAAACAGTCTACATTCTCCAGCTGGCCTTAAATTGTGAGTCAGAAATCTCTTTTCCTGCAACTGTTTCCATTCTCTTAACTGTCTCTGTCACCTTGCTTAGTTTTTTAGCTCCATATGACTTTTGCTCTACAAGCTTTCTCTTTTTTATGGGTGATTCACCAATTGAAACAAAAGAAGCATTCAAAGTACACATCTCATAGTTTTGCTCTGAAGTTGATGCATCACTATTGTCAACATTTTCAATTTTCTCAAGATCTTCAGGTGGTTCACTACTACAAGAATCATCATTTATGTCTGAATTCAAAGTGCCTATTCCTTTCTCAGGCAAGGACTCAAGATGTTCTCTACACTGCTTACAAAGTCTGTGATGTAGTGTTAAGTGCAGATCGGGAAACTTATTTACAAGTTCCTGTGGTACAATTCTCACTCTTCTTTCGACACTGACCTTTGTGACGCAGCAAAGGATCAGCACACTTCTGTTTCAGTTTTAAATGTTCCATGTTTGTACTCTGAAATCACAAAAGCACAAAGAAAATCCTGAAAAGAAAACAATGAACAATTAATGAATTATTAAATAAATTTTTATACATGTATTTAGTAAAAATAAATTAACTTTAACTTGAAGTCAGGAGTCAACTCTGTAAAGTTGACAGTACTTATATACTAGTTGGGCCTTTGGATCAGCGCTACTCCAGTAGATTTGGGGCTGTCGAGGGGTTTAACCCTGGTTGTCTTTTAAAAGACTTCTTTTGGCACAGGTCACAAAAAGGTTTTTGAACTAATAATGTTAAGTTGAACAAAGTCTTCACTGACACTATATCAGAACAGAACTTTTAAATAAATGAACTGACAAAAAAAATCTAAAATTGAAGAATGATGCAACTTCATTTATTTTTTATACATTGAACTAGTTATCAGCCACTTACAGCTTCTTGGGATTTTGTTGTACATGACTCAAGGTATTAATGTAAAAAAATTGAATTTTTTAGGAGAAGGTATTTTTTTTTTTTATTCAAGGTCGAAGGTCAACTTTTGAAGGGATTTTTTTATTTTTTACAGTAGAGATATTTAACAAGAGACAATAAACAAGGGGTTACTAAAGAGCTTTAAAATGAGACCAAAATCAATGTTCTAGCTTTAATAGTGTTTTAGTTACACCGTTTTGAAAATAGTCATTTAACGCAAAAAAGGTCAAAATGTCACAACTTTGTGACCTTGTATCTCAGTAACCAAAGGTCAGTCAGCTCTAATAATTTGGGAATTTAAGTTTGGCATGAATATCTGCTATTGTGCCAAGTATGAGCAAAATTGAAAGGGGTGAGTGCAAAAAGTGCCATTTTGTGGCTGAGTTGACATGGAATGACCCTCTTTTGAATTTATGAAATGCTTTTTTTTTTTCTCTGATTGCTCTTTTTTACATTGCAGTTTATCCAAGGTTGTTTTTTATTTTTTCCAGTTCTGATTTTACACTGGGATATGCTTCCTTTGTATGTTCATTATTATACTTTTAAATTTTTCCCACATACTAGTTACTATCTGTTCAGGCTGTAGAATATCTGTCCAATTTATTAGACACAGATCATTTACTAGTCTATTTATATTTCCTCTTTTAAAATCTGGGACTACTACTTTATTTTCACTAGGTCTTGAATTACAAACAATATTAAACTGAAGGATACAATGATCACCTGAACCTAGTGTTTCTGAAACTGAGATATCCTGGAAGGTATCTGGATTATTTGTTAGAATTAAATCTAGAATGGTTTAACCCAGTTAGTAAAGGAGCCAACCAGGGCCAATGTCATTCTCAATTATACAGTCTAAGAATCTCGCATTACTTTCTGGTATTTGTAATATTTCCCAGTCTATATGCCTATAATCGAAATCTCCAACAATAATAATATTGCTTGTCATTGCTTTATTTATTTCATCAATAAGTTTATTTTCTACATACTTATTTTCTTCTCTACTTTTGGGGATTCCTCCAACTGAACATCCCTCAGGTGGTCTATAGATACCCCCTATCCTGATTTCCCTGTCATTTTTATGCCCAATATCTATCCATACAGATTCAACTATTTCCTCTTTAACGGAGGTAACTTCAACTGGATTCAGATTTGTCTTGGCATAAATAAATACTCCGCCACCCTCTGAATATTTACATTCATAATAAAAAAGTTCATAGCCATCAATTTCATAAGTAATGGTATTATCTCTCTCACTAAATGGACTATTTGCTATCATACTGAATTTTGTCCAAGTTTCAGTGACAATCATAACATCAGGATTTTCAATACCTATGTATGCCTTGAATTAATTTATTTTATCTTGGATACTTCTTGCATTTACATAGAAAAATGACAAAGAACCCTTGGAATATTTTGCTTGTAATTTAGTCTGGTTCTTGTTCTGTGATGGTATATTATTTGCATCTCTTTTACTTTCTTTGTTGACCTTTTTCTTTTGAGTTTTAATTATATTTTTTATTAGTTTATTGTTATCAAGAGTATTGGTATTTGAACTAATTTGGTATATTCCTTTGGTTTTTAGTCAATTATGATACAATCTTTGATAGTAAATCAGTCCCTTTACTATTAAGGTGAATTCCATCTCTGTTATAGAACTCTCTTTTTTTGTAAAATTTATTCCACAGTTTGATATATGTAATTTCAGGGTTTATGTTGTACAATAAGAAATTTCTCTAAATTATGATATATCAATGATTTTGATGATGCCATCAAGCTTACTTCAACTAGGAATAATTACAGATAACTATTTTACTTTCAAATGCATTTACAGGCTTACAAGCAGGTGAAGGTCTTAACTCTTGTTGTTGTAAATGTCATCTCTGTAATAAAGTGGAATTGCATTCAATGTACTTTCAGTATTAACACACTGGTCTACGTAACACGTTTTGTGTCAAAACTCTGTCCTACCCTTTGGTTACTTCTTACGTGAAATGTGTCAAATTGATCTGGACAAGAGTAAATGCAAAATTTCTGAGTATTGTCATTTTGACACACGTAGTGTGTCAGCTGTGACGAGGCACAGATGAACTTGACACATTTCACATAAGAAGTGACCCAAGGGTAGGATAGAGTTTTGACGCAAAACACATAAGTAGTAGTCCAGAGTGTTAAGCAATATTTTGTGCGCGTGTGTGTGGCTATATATATTTTTTTTTACCCCAAATTTCCTTTACTGACAACTTTATTGTGTGTATTATTTAGATGTTACAAATTTTAATTTTCAAATTTCAGAAAGAAGTAATACTGTACTGTATATACAAATATAACATTGAACATTAAAGCTGTTCATACATTCAGCCTTCATGTAGCAAGTTTTTATATGTAATTAATATTATTTAGCAAGTTGTATAGCAAATATGAATGTGGAGAAGATTGAAGAAGAGAACTCGAGAGAGATAAATTTCGTTGAAGTAAAAGTTAAAGAAGAAATTGAAATAAAGGAAGAAATATTGGATTTGAATGAAGCTTATTCTAGTCACAAATCTGGAACTGAAGATTGATGCAGGTTTGAATTTTGTTAGTTCCCTTCTTTGAGAATATTCAGGTTAATGGAAAATGATTCCATTATAATGTGAACTATTTAAAAAATTATTGAATTTTAGAAGACTATTCATATTTGTAGGATCTTCCAGTGAAGAAGGAGATAGGCAACTTGGATGAAAAAATGCTTCTCTGTGAACACACTGCAAACTTCAGTAAGGGTGGAGGTTCCTCGTCAGGGTTACATCAGGTATTGGAAAAAGTACTGAAAACTTAAGCTATTATTATTATTTGTTCTTTTATGTTTTAACTAATTCTTATAAACACTTAAAAAGTTGTAGTAATTCTTTTATAGTAATTGATTTTAAATAACTAACTACAAATTTGAATAATTTCATATATTCATTTCTCACATCTAAGTTAGCAATGATAGCTGACTGACTGTTGACTAATGTCAACCACTTATTAATATTAAAACATACAATGTTTGGTTTTACAGCATTGTCTTGTAAAATTTTCCTGATTAAATTGTATTAAATATTTCATCAACCATTCTAGTTTTTGCATTTTATAAAAAAATGCAATGCATATCCCAGATAGTATGATTGGTTGATGGACTGCTTATAAAAGGTTGATATTAATCATATCAACCATGTATGAACAGTAGCGTGTAGAGTCATTGGGCAAAGTGTAACGGATCAAGAGGCACATTTCAGGTTTTGTACAATTGACCTCCCTAAATTCAAAAATTAAAACAAAATTTTTTTGTGATAAGTGCAACACCTCCTTTTTCGCATGTGAAAATTGCTAGTTGCCCATAACTTTTGGACACTTGCTTTCCTAGGGTTTGAGCTATCATTTGACCCCTTACAATGTACTGCTTTTCAGGAAAAATAGAAAAATTTATTTTTGGAATAAACATATACACTGTAGGTAGGTAGGTAGACTAGATAGTTTTATTGGGTCAATCCCAGAATAGGCACCTGATGTACCTCAATCCCAGATGAAGTACCTGCGTTCAACCTCAATCCCAGAATAGGCACCTTGCAAGGAATTAAATAAAAAAACCCTGATGATTACAAAATTTATTGTTTATACAAAGTTTATTACAAATAAGCAGAAGATATAGCAAAAGATTAGGTTAGGTTAGGTTAGGGTTGATTTTTTCAAATATTGATAAAAACAATGAAATTATATCTCTTAAAAACTTTATATTTTTTTCTCCTCAATCCCAGATTAAGCACCTGTGTTTTGCCTCAATCCCAGATTAAGCACCTAAAAATGATTTCAGGTGCCTATTCTGGGATTGATCATTTTATTTAGTAAATGATACATTAAAATCTTTAGTTTTGAATGATGGCATAAAGTCACAGGATTTAAGTACTGCTCTAATGTAACCATCTCTTGAATCCTTTCCATACACTGCCCCAGACGCTTCAGTTACCATCCTAACACAGCGTTCTACACCTTGGGAGTGACATGGTATCCAGACAACAAGGGGCTCTTCAGTGATCTTATCGAGTTGTTCGACAGAGAACTGCTTCGTGAGTGGTGGTTCCATTGTGCACTCCTCCACTGGTGGAAGTAAATCTTTCAAATTCTGAGGACTTTGATCTTTGGTGGCTGAAATTCTCTGGCTTGCTGTTGAGCAGGTTTGGAAGCTCATCTAATGGTCTTGATTACATCAATGGCCAATTTCCGGTTTGCTTGATCTGCATCTGCAAGCATTGCCAGTAGAACATTTTTAGGGTGAGCCCAATATGCATTTCTTTGGATCACAGGCCATGTGACAGTCTTGCTAGCTGGTGGCAGTAATCGTAGCAGCTTGATTTGCTCCAGGAAATGTTTTGGGCCATCTGTGCACCTTGGATGGCACTTGATGCTAAACCACATGGGTCCATAGTGGCACACGACAAACTGTGTGAGTGAATACAGTTCATCACTTGGCTGCGCCATCGCTACATATAGCCGACAAATTCTGCTGGCAGTTGTAACCCATCTTGCATGGGAGATTGGTCCAGGCTTCTCTCATAGAAGATCTTCATTAATGACACCAGTCCTTATCGCTTTCATCATTCTGTAGAGCTAGGCTTGGTCACGACTCAATTCAGTAAGGTCAACATCCGGGAGAGTGTGGCCATCAGCAATACATTGAATTCCTCTAGAGGAAAGTGGCAACCTTTCACATGTGGCCAAAGCTTTGCCAATTGGTCCTTTCCATTGAGTTGCAGATTCTCTTGGGCCAATGAGTTCCTTGCACAAGTGGCGCAGTGGGAGTTCATTTAAATGCAGACTACAGATGAACCAGTGCAAAGGGTGACTCAGGCGGCACTCTAGCAAGTGTATTGCTCCACTTCTGTGCCCTGTGTTTGTGGCTGTGCTGTCGGCTCCCACTGCAATTATCTTGTCTGCAATACCCATTTCTTCAATCGCATTTTGAAGTCCATCCACAATGACAGTGCCAGTTCCTCATTCCAGTGTCAGATGGCTTAGATAGAAGGTTCCAGGCTCTCCGACCAGCACTTAGTGGTCCTCAACTTTCTTTGTGCTGTACCATTTGTTCCCCTTTTTCCCTTTGACAAGTGTCATGTCTTTCCACCCATCAAAAAATAAAGCGGTGACTTCTACATCGTGGTAAGTTATTGCTTCCTTCAGATCCCTCCGTACCTTCTGCTGTGCTCTCCATACTTTGTGGTGGTCAATTACATTTATCTGATCATCAGAACTAATGATGCCATAGTCAACCAATGTTGCAGTGCTGATAGCTGCAGCAGCCCTGTTTGATACACCATACTGGTCAGCTTCCAAAGCAACAGTGGGAGTTGGTGTGATGTTCCTGTCCTCCTGGGCACTGTCACCCATCCACTCATCACCAACACTTTCACCACTGGAGTCTGCTTCTGCTTGAGCTGATTCGACCACATCTGCAGAGGATGCTACCTCTTGTCATTCCATTTTTCTTCTATTCTTCTCCTCTTGTCTTTCTTGCATCCGATCCTCTCTTGACTTACTTCTCTCTATCATCTGAGTCACATTCGTATCCACCCGACTGATCTGCATGATCCGCGTGGTTCTCTGGTTGATCAGAAAGGCATGCTCTCATTGTGGAACTTTCATTCCTTTTTCACTGGCATGCAGACAGATCATTGCATTGGCAGACAGCTATGTCAAACAATTGATTCAGGCTTTCCTCGAACTTCTTGGTTTTTGTGGCCTGCTTGCCTTGCTTCGATGCTTTTTCCATGAATTGGAGCAGCTTGGTCTTCACATTCTTGATTGGCTGTGATGGAATGTTAGCATGATTCCAAAGGTCAATGAATGTTTGGCATACCTCCCGAAGAATCTCCCTGTTGCTGGTGTACTTGTTTTCCTTCAAGAGGAGGAAATGCCTTGCAACTTGTATATGGGTTGGAAGTTCAGACAGAGGAAGCTCTGATAGTGGAGAACCAAAGACAAAGTGGCTGGCAGATCCCCGTGTTCTTTGCATGCTCATTGTACCAGCAAAACTCAACAAGTATCACACAGGAACACTGAAACAAAAACACAAACGTATAAATAAAAAAATATATGATTATGAGTGTATATATATATGATGAATAAAACCACGAAGGAAAGGAAACACAAAAAGGTGCTCAAGCGCTTTCGTCTAATGACATCCTCAGGAACACTGAAGTACATAAAAGGTTACGGCCTATATATAGGTTACAGAAAGAGAGAAAAAAAAAAATAAATAAATAACATACATACACACAAACATATATATACAGTGTCCCAAAACCATGTATACATTTTTAAAAAACTTATAACAGGCGAACCCACTAACGGATTCAGATGATTTTTATTTCTTTTTATAGGTAAAATATACAACATCGAAATAATAGATAGTTTAATTTGTTTTAAACACGTAAGTGTTCGAAATGTCGACCATTGACATCAATGCACCACTGCGTTCTTTGATTCACTGATTGGCAGACTTCAACAAAAATGTTTGTAGGGATATTTCTACACGCTTCTTCAACTGTGCTCTTTAGTTGTTCAAGTGATGTAGGTCTTCTACTGTATACTTCATTTTTCAAATGACCCCATAAAAAAAAGTCAAGTGGGTTCAAATCTGGTGAACGTGGTGGATACTCGATACTACCTCGTCGTCCGATCCACCGATAATGAAATGTTTCATCAAGGTAGTTCCTGACATCCTGATGGTAATGAGGAGGTGCTCCATCTTGTTGAAAGTAAATGTCCTCATCTCCGTATAACTGTCGAATTGCAGGAAAACATTTTCCCCGAAGCATGTTGAGGTAGCTGTGACTGGTAACTGTACCATCGAAAAAGAATGGACCAGCCAAACCTTTGGAAGAAAAACCACACCTGACAGTTATACCCGGTAAATTTACATGTCGTTCCACATAAATGTGTGGATTTTCTTGTGACCAGTATGTACAGTTATGACGATTAATTATACCATTCAACTTAAATGTAGCCTCATCAGACCACACAATTTTGTCCGCAAATTGGTCATCTTCTGTGTTTTTTACTCGAAACCATTCGCAAAACTGGATTCTGCGATCCGGATCATCCTCATTCAAGGCATGTAATAATCTCGGGCTGTAAGATTTCCATTTAGCATTCTTCAGAATTCTGTGGACACTTGTCTTACTTTTCCCTGTTTCACGAGCACATTGTCTCACAGATTTTCTTGGTGATCGGTTGAATACCTGTGGCACTTCATCAGAAGTGTTAGCATCTGTTGATGTCTTTGGACGCCCAGTCGCTTGCTTGTACACATCATGCACAGTACCGTATACTTCAAATTTCTCACAGATACGTGAAATGGTAAGTCGAGTTGGAGGATTAGTTCCAAAATTGTCTCTCCACTGTTGTTGAACCTTTGATATCTTCTGAACTTTAAAATACGACTTTAGTATCCATTCTCGTTGCTCAAATGATAAGCGCACACTTCCATTTTCCATGTTTACTGTAGGCAGGCAAGGCTATTACTAATTTCGATTTTGTATCTCCTTAGGCTAGGCAAGGTTGTTAACAATTTTGCTGTTGTATCTCCTTAGGCTATAGGCTATAAAAAGAAATAAAAATCATCTGAATCTGGTAGTGGGTTCGCCTGTTATAAGTTTTTTAAAAATGTATACATGGTTTTGGGACACTCTGTATACACATATATATATATATACAAAACATATACAGGGTGGGCGGAAAGTAGCTCCCTATTTTGGATTGGTAAAAAAATACGTATATTATCCATTTATTTCAGAAGAAATAATATGAAAAGGTAGGCATACATGGTAGGTTTTCTCTAAAATTCAATGTGGGCTCCAACTCTTTCCACCAGCTTCTGGAGCCGCCCAGGAATGGCGTCCACTGACTTTAGCAGGAACTCCGGCGGGATGGAGGACATGACTTCCCGAATTCGGTCCTCCAGTTCTTCCAATGTCCTCGGTTTGGTGCGGTAGACTTCTTCCTTTACCCACCCCCAAAGAAAGAAGTCGCACGGTTACCGCTGAAAAACGGCAGAATCGGTTCAGTGTAACGTGGTGGTGTGGTATGACCTCAGATCAGGTGTGGGCCCGTTCCTTCTGCGCAACACCATGAATGCTGAGCGGTACCTTGCTATGTTGCGAAACGAGGTCTGGCCGGTTGTCAGCACATGGGAGAACATCGACGATCTGATATTTATGCAAGATGGCGCCCCTCCGCACTTCGCTCTTGTTGTCCGTGAGTGGCTGGATGCCCACTTCCCTGGGCGTGTGATGGGTCGTCGTGGTCCACATCACTGGCCAGCCAGGAGCCCCGACTTGACACCGTGCGACTTCTTTCTTTGGGGGTGGGTAAAGGAAGAAGTCTACCGCACCAAACCGAGGATATTGGAAGAACTGGAGGACCGAATTCGGGAAGTCATGTCCTCCATCCCGCCGGAGTTCCTGCTAAAGTCAGTGGACGCCATTCCTGGGCGGCTCCAGAAGCTGGTGGAAAGAGTTGGAGCCCACATTGAATTTTAGAGAAAACCTACCATGTATGCCTACCTTTTCATATTATTTCTTCTGAAATAAATGGATAATATACGTATTTTTTTACCAATCCAAATAGGGAGCTACTTTCCGCCCACCCTGTATATTCCCAGGCAGATTTCCAGTATAAATTTGTATTTTTATAATTCATTTGATCTTGTGCTAAAAATCGATATTTTTCCTTGCAAATCTGTTTGCCTCTGTTAATCCTCTAATTTTTAATTTTATTTTTACTTCTCCATATATATATATATATATTATATATATATATATATATATATATATATATGTGTGTGTGTTTGTATGTATGTATGTATGTTATTTATTTATTTTTTCTTTCTGTAACCTATATATAGGCCGTAACCTTTTATGTACTTCAGTGTTCCTGAGGATGTCATTAGACGAAAGCGCTTGAGCACCTTTTTGTGTTTCCTTTCCTTCGTGGTTTTATTCATCATAAATATTTTTCACGTGTTACTTTCGTGAAATAATTTTCATATATATATATATATATATATATACATACACAGTATATATATAAAAAGGCTTGGTTTATTGGTGAACAATAAGTTTACCAATATATATATGAAAATATACTGCACACACACATGTATTATGTATATAAATATCCATAGGTGTATAATGTGTATATATATATACACCCTAAGACATATAACAAACTTATAAACAATGTAAAACACAACAAAACAAAGAAATGTGTATAATGTATATATCACAAAACACACCTTTCGTTAGTACCTTGGGGTTTTTGAACACCCCATCCACAGAAAAACATTTGTTTCTCAAGTGAGCTAGTGTAGAACTAAGAAATTCCAGGGGATGACTCAGAGAATAATTAGAAAGCTGCCAGAAGTACCATGTCAGTCAGTGTTGCCAACTGTAATTAACAAGAATTTTGTATTTTTTACATGCGAAATAGGTGTTGTTCTGCTTGTTGCAGAAATTTTTTTTTTTCTTTTCTGAAATCAGCAAGGTTGATTGTACAAAACCTGAAATGTGCCTCCAGATCGCTCATGATGCTACCTGCTAATGAACAGTTAATTGACTAACTATGCTGTCTGGATAGCTACCACACCTTTTTTTTTTTTTTAAGCATCAGTAAAGTAGAGGAATTTTAGAACATGCCATTCCTAATAGTTGCATTTAATTAAAACCTTATAATGTCGGATTTTGGGATTTTTGTAGTGTCTGCGTGCATGCATAGAATTCTAGTAGTAGTTTAGTTGAAGGTTGATTGACATTTTGCTATGTAGAGTACATCCCTACAGTGCCATGCAGAGAACATTTAAGGGGCAGGGGCTCAAGGCCCAAAAAGGGCACCTCTTTTGGGGTCTGGAATAATTTCACAGCCAGGTGGTACATTGTGGTGTGTCTTGAGAAAGGAGTTTTAACCTTAAAAGGATGACTGCTACATATTGGTAACCTTTCAAATACATGCATTCATAACTTAACCCTACAAAAAATTCTGGCATTAAAGGGTTAACATAGAACTAGTAATTTTGTTGTTTTTCAGGTCTTTTCACATTATAGATTAGTTATACAAGTTACAAAATATGTAAGGCCATTAGAATAGCATCGGCGTATATCCCAGTTTACCAATATCCCACTTTTTTGCACGATAACCAATCAGCACACTGCATTCTGTGGATGTGACGCACCCCCACACAGGCTTGGGACCAAAACCATTACATTCAGTTTAGTCGTTAATGAGTAGTAACGCTCGCTAACTTTAATAAATGCATTCATCTCAAAACTTGATTTTTGGGAGTATGCCCTTTCTATTCTATATGCCTCATGTGTGGACAGAGTGCAGTCCAGCCCCTTCCTCTTCTTGTGACATCAGTTGCTTAAATATTAAGTGTAAATAAAAAAAACATGAAAATTCTAATATGTTGTTTGTAAGTTTGTAAGTACTGAAGTGTTGTAAGTGGGACACCTTTTCCCATATACTCAGTGTTATAATGGGGGATGCATTCCTGGGGGCAAATTTTCGAACTCGCCAACTTAATTAATATCCTATATAGAAGTATGATCCCCCTTGACAGAAAAGACCCATTTCTTTTTTCACCATACTAAGGCAGGATAAAAGAAGTTTACTGTATTCACATAAAAAGTTAAATTGAAAAAAAAGGCACTTCTTAGTCATGGAGGGAAAAGGGCAGGAGTTCAAGCCCCTGTGGCCCTACCCTGTTTAGGTTTACTCATTGTTATCTACTAATTACTTTTTGTACTTTTTATTTCTTTTTACTATTATTATTATTTTCCTTTTAAGGAACCAAAATGCATGGAAAATGAGAAGACTGAAACTACATCTATTAACCATAGTTGTAAATATAATATTTTGGCAACCTGTCTGGATTCTAAAGGTAATAGGTGTTCTTGTAGTTTTGTTGAAGAGTCATTTGACACTGACCGAACATTGCATCAAAATGTAAAGAAATTTAAGTGTTCTAAATGTAATTATGTCACCAACCATATTGGAGATTTCAGAGCACACGAGTTAAATCATAATGGAATAAAACTATTCAGGTGTTCTAAGTGTGATTATGGAACTAATTTAAAAAGACACATAAAACTCCATGAATTAAAACATTTGAAAGTAAAGATATTTAAGTGTTCTAGATGTGATTATGGAACTAATTTAAAAAAGCACTTGAAACGTCATGAAGTGAAGCACTGTGAATTGAGGCATTTTAAGTGCTCATATTGTGAGTTTGAAACTAAATACAAAAAAGCATTTTTAAGTCATGAAGTGACGCACTTAAATAAAAAATTATTCAACTGTTCCAAATGTAATTTTCAAACCAATTGTAAAGGGAATTTGAAAGCTCATGAATATATTCATTCAGAAATTAATGAATTTAAGTGTTCTATCTGTGATTATGAAACAAATGTCCAAAAAAATTTGAAAGCTCATGAATTAATTCATTTAGATGGTCAGTATAAGAAATATAAATGTTTAAAATGTGATTATATGACAAACTATAAATGGGATTTTAAATGTCATGCACTGAATCATAATGAAATTGTAAACACATCATAAATATCAAAGACATGAAGACATTTAACCCTTAACTAGTGTGGAGTGGGTCAAAATGCTGGTGGGAACAAACTTTCTGCTGTAAGTTTTGTATTTTCCCCACTAGATGACTGTAGTTCCTAGTAGCTGCCTAACCTCTCAAGGTCACTTCAGACCAGTAGTTGCCCAGACTCTGTGTTGTGTAGTTGTAATGCGCGTTGGTCATTTTGACCCGCACCACATCAGGTATGTTAGTTTTTTAGTGTTCAGTTTTATTTTACTGCCACAATTTGTTTAATTATTTCTTTGTTTATTCACTATATTAAACAAATTTAGTGATTTTTGAAGTGGCCTACTTTTCATTTTATTTGCAGTAATGGCTGGAATTTCAAAACAAAACTTGTTTGGAAAGACTGATGCTATACTTCAAGTGCTAGATGAAGCTGAAATAGATGATAATTTTGTTATTGAAAGTGATGTATCTGATGTCGAGTCTCAGGTACAAGAAAGTGATCATGACACTCAAGAGTGAGCAATCAGCAGATGAAGATTTGGATGGTGAAACTCATGATGGTGATAAACAATACTTCTTTGGAAAAGGGAATCATCCATTCAAATGGTTAGCTGAAGTGCCACAGAGACGAAGTGTTCGGACACCTGCACACAATTTAGTGAAAAAACTCCCAGGTGTAATTGGTGAGGTTAGGAATGTTGATAAAAATTGTGAAGAAATTACTTTTTGGTCTCTTATGTTCACCGAAAAAATGTTGGGCGAGTTGCTTCTACGCACAAATGAGAAAATAAAAACTGTTCAAGGACGATATTCTGCAAAACATCAATATTCTGTTGGAAAAACAGAAATGACTGAACTAAAAGCTTGTTTAGGACTTCTGTATTTGGGTGGAGCTTTCAAATCTGGCCATGAGGATCTTAGTTCTTTGTTTAGTACAGATGGCACTGGCTGTGACATTTTTCGTGCCACGATGTCTCTGCAATGCTTCCTATTTTTGCTAAGTGTTATGCGTTTTGATAATGCACTTGATCGTGAACAGCGCAAAGTGACTGATCCTTTAGCTGCTATATCTTTCACGTTCAACGAACTTGTTAAAAACAGCCAGTCTTCATTTACTGTAGGAAGTTATGTTTGCATTGATGAAATGTTGATTGGTTTCCGAGGACACTGTAAATTCAAAATGTACATACCCAGCAAACCTGTGAAGTATGGACTGAAGGTGATGATATTAGCTGATGCAGAAACTGGTTATTTTTATAATGGTTATGTGTATTTAGGAAAAGATTCTGATGGCATAGGACTCAGTGATCAACTAAAAAACATGTCTAAGCCAACCCAAGCTGTACTGAGACTAGCTGCGCCTATTTTGAAGTCAAACCGCAACATAACGGCTGATAATTGGTTTACCTCTGTTCAGCTGGTACAAGGTCTCACTTATGTTGGCACAATGAGAAAAAACAAACCCGAAGTACCACCGGAATTTCAGGCAAAACGTACAAGGCAAGTGATTTCAACACTGTACGGATTTACTAAGGACATTACTTTAGTGTCCCATGTACCAAAAAGGAACAAATGTGTTCTTTTGTTATCCAGCATGCACCACACACCTGCAACTGATCCAGACACAGGAAAACCTGAGGTAATAGCGTTTTACAATGGTACAAAAGGGGCTGTGGATAGCCTGGACCAAAAGTGTGCCAATTACTCTGTTGGCAGGTGCACAAAACGATGGCCAATGGCACTCTTCTACGCCATTCTAAACATTGCTGCTGTAAATGCCTTTATTCTGTCCTACTCAGTAAACACAGACAAACTTGAAAAATGCCTGTCTTTTCTGAAAAACCTGGGGATGCAGCTGGTGAAACCTAACATCATGCAACGTATTTACAATGAGCGACTGCCTCTTGAACTTCGCCATGTGATGAGCCGCATTGTTAGAGTACCGCTTCCTCAAAAAGGAAATGCAGAGCCAGTAGAGCCAGGGAAAAGAAAAAGATGCTATATTTGTCCGTCTAAAATGAACAGGAAGACCAACCAGTCCTGCAAAAAGTGTAAGAGGGCAATATGTGGAGACTGCACCATCAGAATTTGTGTAAATTGTGACACTGAATGAGGAACGTCGTACGATAACAGAAGTTAAATGAGATAATTTTGGTTTTTTGGTTCTAAAATTATGACTTTTTCTTTTGATTTCATATAAAATACCAATATGTTTTCATGTATTTTAAATAATCAATACTTAAATTTTCCTTTCGTTTATCTTAAAAAATGACAAATTTTTGAAACATTGTAATTTTTTTTTTCTGTAGCTGGTTACTGTAAAAGTTATTTTACCATGCATAGATAAATTAGATATGTATATAGTTATTGCAAAAAAAAAAAAAATTGAGTCATTATTTCCATTCTATCACAACCTATAAAATGTTTTCGAAGTGGGTCATTTTGACCCGCACCACACCAGTTATGAGACAAAACTTTACCACACCAGTTAAGGGTTAAAAGGAAATATAATACAATAATGTTTCAAGTTTTTAAAATGAATTTTCTCTTGATTTGGTGTTTTGAGGTATCTAGAGAGATACTGAAGGAAAATTAATGCATGAAACTTTCACAAACTTTTTGGGTTGTCATTACAAATACAGGACTGATCAGTTATTGACTATCTGGTTGCTCTTCCAATTGGGTTCCATTTTTTCAAGTGTAAAAACAAATTCATAATACTTTTCTAGCTGAGGTTTTGAAGCCTGAAATAAAGGTTTTGACTAAAATTAAAGCTCAACCAACTTTCCCACATCCATATTAAAGTAGGATTAATTTTTTCTCTGTAAAGTCCATTCTTCCAATTTAAGATTTGGTAGGTACTAATTTAGTAAGTATTTAAAGGAGAATCATAATGCCACAATAATACTTTATTGACAAGCATTGTAATATTAATGTGGATGATTTTGTTTTGCACAAACTGAAGAACCTAAGTACTTCCTGATTTCCCCAGTAAGACATCATGGGATGTGCAGATAGTTTCATTTCACTTTGTAAAATTTGATGTACTTAGAATTAGCTTATAGTAAGCAACCATTTGCTCACAAAATATAGTAGGCGCCTACAGTAGGCACGTGGATGACAGGTGTCATCCATGCTGTTTGTTTGTGTTTGTAAAATGTTTTCTAAATGGAGTGAAATGCGCATGCGCTTCTCTCAGTACCTTTCGGTCAGATATCTGACTAACTGCTCAGTTGGCTATTGGCTTCCTGTAAAGCAAGGGTACTTGTGATGAAGCGATTATTTCCACTTGGATGACAACTGTCATCCATGCACTTAAACTGACTACATTGTGAGTACCTGTTTTATTTTTTACATTCGTGTTATACGTACTTTATTGCAATATTATTTTATTATAGGCCTATGTTATATGTTTTATATATTATTTTCTCTATATTATTATAGTTTAATATATTTTTATTTATATAAAATTGTATTTTTATAAAATTTATATTCAAACTCAAAATTCATTTATTCTACTGCAGCTCTATCATATTTCTAATTTTAATTTTATAACTACTGCATTACATTTTTTATTTCTAATCTTTTCATGTATGAATAAAAAACGTCACAAGCCAAGAAACGAAAAGTTGATAGTAGTAGGGATCTGAGACTTTGGCTGCAGTGGCTCGAAGAAACTGAAAGTGAGGATACAGATGGTGAAAGTGAACATGATGAAAACCATCTATCAGAAAGCGATCATGATATAGCATTGGAACAAGAAATGGGTGAACAAGAAAGTGAGGAAGATCAAAACTATTTCCTGGGGAAAGATGGAACAACAAAGTGGTTGAAAATGAGGCTGAAACAGAACATTAGGACAAGATCTTGCAATATAATTACTCATCTTCCTGGCCCAAAAGATAAAGGTAAGCAAACAATGTCTGAAATCGAAATACTAGAACTTTTTGGGGATAAAAATATTCTTAGCATCATTGCCTCATCCACAAACATTTATATTGAGACAATTAAAAGTCAGTTTGGAAGAGAGATATATGCCAGACTGACAGACGAGATAGAAATGAGGTCCTTTATTGGTCTCCTGTACCTCATTGGTGGCATTAGATGTGCAAGAGAAAACGCGCACCAGTTATGGGATAACTCAAAAGGAAATGGTCTAGAATCATGCTACCTTACAATGAGTGAGAAAAGATTTAGGTTTTTGATCAGATGCATCAGATTCGATGATGTACGAGATAGAGCCCAACGACGAGAAATTGACAAGTTAGCCCCAATAAGGAAACTATTTGAGCTCATGACTCAGAACTTTCAAAAATACTATTCTCCAAGTGAGTACATCACAATAGATGAGCAGCTGCTGGCATTCCGTGGAAATTGCCCTTTCTAGCAATATATTCCTTCGAAGCCAGCAAAATATGGTATCAAGGTATTTGCTACTGTTGATGCAAATGTGGCTTATACAATAAACCTGGAAGTTTATGTTGGTACTCAACCCGAATGGCCTTACCACCAAAGCAACAAAGCAGAAGACATTGTTTCGAGACTAACTGAACCGATCAGTGGGACCAGTCGAAATATCACAGGTGATAATTGGTTCTCAAGCGTCCCTCTTGCACGTAGGTTATTGCGAGAAAGGAAACTGACATATGTAGGAACTCTTCGCAAAAATAAAAGGGAAATCCCCAAAGAGTTCTTGCCGAACAAACAACGACAAGAAAAGTCATCACTATTTGGATTTCATAACGATGTTACCCTCGTTTCATATTGTCCAAAGAAAAATAAAACAGTTCTGATTCTATCCACTATGCATCACAATAATGCAATCGATGACGAAACTGCCGATGAAAGGAAACCAGAAATGGTAACATTCTATAATATGACAAAAATTGGGGTGGATCTACTAGACCAATTATGCCAGCACAACAATGTGGTGAGAAACGCAAGACGCTGGCCAATGGTTATCTTTTATAACTTACTAAACATTGCTGCAATCAATGCCCTCTGCATATATAAAGCAAATCATCCTAATGAAGAGCCAAAGAGAACCCTATTTTTGGAAAACATTGCTTGGGAGCTGATCAAACCACAAATTGAAAGACGTTCTAAAATCAAGCAAGTCCGAACTGCAGTAAGAAGGCGAGCACAATTGCTCCTTGGGACGACTCTGGAAACTGAGCCTACCAGCCCTCCTCCTCAAGGAGGTAGGGGTCATTGCGATGCATGTGGCAGAAAGAGAAACAAAACAAGAAGAAAATGGTGTGCTAAATGCTTCAAATGGATGTGTGGAGACCACCTAAAAGAAATTTGCTTAAACTGCTTATGAATGAAAATTGAATTGAAGACTGTGGCATGTTTGAAATTTCTTTGTCATTTTTTTCTGAATGAATAACTTTTTTAATTTTGTCTAAAATACTTATGAAATGAAAATATTGTATGTTTCTGAATAAAATACATATGAAATAAACTTATTTTACGCATTTCCTTAGAAAAGTAATGAATTTATTACCAAATTAAAAAAAAAAGTAATGGCTGATAGTTGTCATCCACGCGACTAAACATGCGAGTGTCTTCCACGCGCCTACTGTAGGGTTAATTAATAATGAATTATCAGGCCCAGTAAAAAAGTTATTAATATATGTGTATAGTTTAGGAATATATTTAGGAATTTTAAAATTGACTAAAAATTTATTGTTGGTAACAGTGTACAAAAAAGGGGGGGGGGGGGGCATATGTGGTTGCAGTCATTGTGACTTTTGCTTTTGATCGTATGACATTATTGAATATTTGCTCTTGAAATTGAAACTAATAAAGTCTAAAATTGCTTTTGAGTATTGTTGGAATCGTATCTCTTGTTCTTTATTAGTTTGTGTTGAACTTTGCCTAATTTCCATTTAGTCTAAGCTAAGTTAGACTGGATAGCTAACTTAGGACAACCAGGCTTTGTTGTTTGTTTAAATTACTGTTTAAGTTTCTGAACTTTAAATTAATTGTGGGTGGAATAACACAAATTCTACCTTATCCAAGTAAAATTATTTGGAAATTTCAAGATTACAACTCTTATAACAAAGCAAAAGAAATGGAATATAAGGATAAATCACACACACACACATATATACAGTATATGTCTACAGTTTAAATTTAAATCTAGCACCAGCAGCAGTAATCATATTTCAGTGAGTAACACTGTCTCCCTATAAGTGAAGATGCTGAGGTCAGGGGTTCAGCCCCAAATAAATAATAGTCAGGAAGGTCAGAAACTGGCACCAGCACTTGCACCAACTAATACAGCTCACTGCATTATTTCCTGGAGTATTATTAGCAGCACTGTTTGGAGTTGAACCCCCAATCTCAGTGTGCTGGTAATATAATAATTCTGGAATTAGCGCAATGGCCTGCATGAAGTCTGATGTGAGTACTTTGCCAGTTTCTGGCACTCCTGTCTTATTATTATTATCAGACCCAGCATTTAAGTTCAGCTGAATTTTATAATTTAGTGTTCTGTTCAAACAAGTTACAAATACTGAAGCACTTGTTACAGTACAATACAAAATAATATTTTTGTCAGTTAACCCCCAAAAACATTGGAAATATGCAGAATTGTATAAACATGAAATTTGGATCAAACGTATAAATAATTAAATATTAAATAAACCTCGGTATAAAATGCTTAAAGGTTTTTGTTGGGGGATCTCGGAGAGGGGGTTAACTGATGAAACAAGCAACCTGTTTATTTCATCAAAAACAATTGCCTGATGTTTACCAGCTGTTGCTCACTGAAAGTAAGAAGTAGCCATTTATTAATGAGAAACACAAATGCTGTGTTTGCCACCACCATGTCTTAATTTAAATAAATGTTACAAGGTAGCTCGCTATCGCTCACGACCGTTGTACAACTTGGCCCTCCGGCCAGGTTAGCCCTCTGGGCTGGTAGCACTGTGATCCAGCTACAAAATTTTAAAAAATTCCATTACCCCCGTGTGTGTGTGTGTAATATATATATATATATATATATATATATATACAGATAGTCCCCGACTTACGATTGCTCGACTTACGATATTTCGAAGTTACGATCATATTTTTTTCATTAAAATTGCAAATAACACTCAATAAACAGCATACTTTAATAGTACTCCACTGCCGTACGACAACTTAAAAAACGAGACGGCAACACGCCGATCTTAGCGATCTACATCCTGATGTTAAAGTAGCTTTTATGCCACCAAACACAACTGCTATCATCCAACCGATGGATCAAGGTGCTGTGGCCACCTTCAAGGCATACTATTTACGCAGAATCTTCGCCCAGGCTATCGAAGCAGTTGAACAAGGAATGTCACTTACAAAGTTTTGGAAATATTACAATATCTTGCAGGCAATAAGAAACATTGGAACATCATGGGACGAAATTACAGAGAAATGTATGAATGGAATTTGGAAGAACCTATTACCAGAGCATGTGAACTCTTTTGTAGGCTTTGACATAGATGGCAGTGTTAGTGAAATAAGAAATAATATTGTGGAGCTTAGAAGAGATCTCGAGCTGGAAGTCAACGATGATGATGTTGCAGACTTGCTTAATATTGAGGCTCAGGAGCTTTCAAATGAACGACAAGAAGAAAATGAAGAAGAGGATAAAGAAGAAACAAGAAAATTTACAAAGAACGGATTGGCAGAAGCATTTTCTACGCTTAATAAAGCAATGCAAATGTTCGATGCAATGGACCCAAATGTAGAAAGATTTGCAAAAGTTGAGAGGATGGTAAATGAATCCATTTCATGCTACAAGGAAATCTACAATGAAAAAAAAAAAAAACTGTTCAGACGACATTGGATATTTTTCTAAAGAAGACGCCTTCTTCTGCTCCTTCAACAAGTGGCATCCAATCTTTTAGTACATGTGAGGTAGACGTTGATGACCCTGTGGAAATGTGTGTTTCATTTGACAGCGATTAGTGATTTGTTTATGCCATTATATGAATGGTAATTAACTAATTTCATTTAATTACATACTGTGAACTATGTTTTTCTTTCAATTAATAAAACAATTGTGGTAATTTAGTGTTTATTTTAACCTTATTTTAAGAATGAAAATATTCAAGAATGGGAACTTAAGTCCCTATCTCTATAGAATACATTTAAAAGTGCATTCGACTTACGATTTTTCAACTTACGATCTCATTTTCGGTCCCTAACCATATCGTAAGTGGGGACTATATATATATATATATATATATATATATAATATATATAAGCAAACAACCACAAGGAAAAGGAAACACAAAGTCCGAGCGCTTTCGTGATATATTCACATTCCTTGATAATGTGAATATATCACGAAAGCGCTCAGACTTTGTGTTTCCTTTTCCTTGTGGTTGTTTGCTTATTAATAAGGTCACGTGTTATTTTGTGATTCTAGTGCATATATATATATATATATATATATATATATATATATATGCGCCTTGGTGGTGTAGTGGGTAGCGTCGCTGACTACGAATCCATCGGCCCCGACATAGAGACCTGCTGAAGTGGTTGGTAGATAAATGGGTACCCTAGGTGGTTAAGACATTATAGAAAACTGATGTGTGGGTAGTTGGGAGGTAACGAAAATGGTTCACTGTGTGGGTAGGTAGTTAATCTAACAATTATTAAATTCCTTTATGTCAATAACTGGGTGGATGAAACCAATTGGTTGCTCACCAGAGTTATTCTCCACACTAGTATTTATATACTGTGTGACAAGAGCGTGCTCGGTAATAGATATACATTACTGATCAACCAACTGAAAAAAAAACAAGAGGACACTGGTGGAAAAAGCCCGGCGAAAAGAGAAGGACAAGGGAGAAGAAAAAACAACGGGAAAAAGATCCTCACCAGCAAGTACACTCTCAACAATTAAACAAAAAGGAAGAGGGACTCTCTAATAACACACAGTAAGTGATCAGTTGTTTTTTAGCCCAGTTAATTAAGGGACATGCATTAAGCTGGGTCAGACAAATTAGGCCTACATTGTGGTCTAAGACCTAGCATCAACTCGTAGCTTAACTAAGGTGAAGGTAGATTGCCCTAACCTAATTTGGTGAGGAATCCTACTGTGGACCTCAATTTATCTGCCCGCTCTGGACCATTTCCGGAATCTGTAGGCTGACCCCTACAAGGCTAGACTTAATCTACTCTATAGTTAGACTGGAGATATTAGGGGTGGGTTAATTGGGGCCCAATTCATACAGAGCATTTTTCACAACATTGGGCTGCTGGTGGGGCGTGGTTTGGATTCCACGTTAAACTGTAGGTCTAAGGTGGAGTGAAAAGCTTTACCTTCATCAGAATGAACAATTCGGGCGGAAGCTAACCAAAGGTATGGTGTAACTCAGGAAAATAAGATGCAACAGATTTGAACAAGAAAATAGTTAACTATACAATACAATCAACTTAGCAAATAATCCAGTACATGGCACGTCGCTCCAGTAACAATAATTGTGGCATTTCACTGTTCCATTTAAATGAACACAAGCCTTGTTGCTAAATAAAATATCGGAAAAGATTTCCCTATGAGAATGGACTTCTGTTACACCCTGTTTAGCGTTGCTGACTACGAATCCATCGGCCCCAAGTTTGAGACCCGGTGGCAGCTGGCGCACAGCAAAACCCAGCTGTTCATCCTTCCACACAATAAAGAAAGTGGTTGGTAGATAAATGGGTACCCTAGGTGCCTAGTGGTAAGTCGCTGGGCGTTAGGGCATATCATACTTTTCTGAGTCCGAATTTCACACTGGCTAATATGTATTTTTATGTAAAATTTAATTCTAAGGGGGGTTTTTTTCTGTAACTTTTCCCAAAAAATTGCGTTATGTTCAAAATTGTGGTTTTCTGTTCTATGTTGAAATACCAATATTCAATTGAACACCACCTCATATTTTTAACCCTTTGTCGTAATTTGTTGCCATTTAGACACATTAACTTTGCTTAACTCTTACACAGGTTTAATACGTACATATGTGAGAAAAAAAATCTCCATTTGAATCTTTGTAACCATTTGGACGCAGAAGGCGAAGTTCAACATTCTCTCAATAGATGGCTTTGAGCAATTACGCCAGTTATAATTGTAAAGTAGAAGTGAGTGGACGCCATATTTTTCGCTAAGGCCAGTCATCTTTCCAAAGACAAGGCTTACTTGGCCATAGATGGGATGAAAGTCTGGAGGGCCAAGGAGGAAGTAATGGCTTAATCAGTTGAAGATCTCTGGGATATTCTTTGATGGCAAGCAGGATAGGAACACAAAGGTGTTGAAATATGACAAAGTGACAGGGAGATTTCATCCTGGCAAAGTGATCGAGGAGCATTACACTATCACGTGGGAGCAGTGGCAGATTTAAGGTGCGTGGGGCCCTAGGCTGGTTGGAGTGCGGGGCCCCAAACTACGCAAAGCTAGCTTAATTAACTGAAATGAAGATTTACACCCCCATCCCCCAGTGGTGACCTTACGGGGCCCTCAAATCAATGGGCGAGTGAAGCGTTAAAATAAATTTACTTTTTAAACAATATTCAATTTATTGATAACACTAGGCAACAAAGATTTTGTTACAGAAGACCAAATAGGTGCTCATAGCTAATTTCGGTATGCTGATTTCAAATCTATAATTAGATTTTTTTCTATCACGTCTAGATTTTGTGTAAAATGCAAATCACTTTTAGTAAAATTTTCTACCACGTCCAGATTTTGGTTTTAATCGGCTTAATGCCAGTAATATGAAACTTTCTTTTCAAGGTTAAAGCAATTTTTTTTGCCAACTATATACAAATTCGAACAATTTTGATAAATAAAATTTATCCCGAGTTGGCAACTGCTGATGAGCAAGTGACAGGTTGTGGTGACTTGTGTGTTTTTATAGCATTTGTTTTGTACTACGGTGTGTATTTCTTTTTGTTTTGCACATCGTAATAATTACTTTCTACGTTTTTTCAGATATTGTATGGTAATTCAAAATGGCATCAAATAGACGTGCTTGTGTAAATCACCCAGACAACTTCTGCTTTGTCTGTGGACAATATACACCTAAGCCACAACGTAGAAACATAACAACAAAGATTAAACTTGCCTACAAGTGTTATTTTGACTGTAAGTTAGGAGACCAACAGAGGGACTGGGCACCACATATTTGCTGTGCACAGTGCAATGCAATGTTAATAGCTTGGATGAATGGTAAAAGAAAAGCTATGCCGTTCTCAGTCCCCATGGTTTGGCGTGAGCCGAAAAATCACTTCAATGATTGTTATTTTTGTTTGACAAAGATTGCTGGTTTCACAAAGAAAAACAAATCAAAGATCACGTACCCAAACTGCGAATCAGCAATGAAACCAGTACCACATGATGAAACAAATCCACCACCAGTTCCACCAGCAACGATAACAGACAGCAGTTCATCTGAAGATTCTGCTAGTGATATAGAAACAGGGAAAGATGGCATATATGTTCCAGATGCAAATATTTCCCCACATTTGTTAAGTCAAGCGGAGTTAAATGACTTAGTGCGCGATTTGGAATTACCAAAAGAAAAGGCAGAGTTGCTTGGTTCAAGACTTCAAGAATTTAATCTTCTCCAACCAAACACCAAAGTTTCCCATTTCCGCCATCGCCATTTGCAGTTTTCATCATTTTACTTACAGGAAGAAAACGTTTGTTTCTGCCACGATATCAGTGGTCTGATGCAAGGGATTGGCTGTCGCTATGATCCAAAAGAATGGAGACTGTTCATTGACTCTAGTAAAGCTAGCCTTAAAGCTGTATTACTGCACAACGGCAATGAAAAACCTTCAATACCTGTAGCACATGCCACTGGCCTTAATGAGACTTATGAATCGATGAAACTGCTGCTAAGACTCATCAAATATAAGGACCACACATGGAATATTTGTGGCGACCTTAAAGTTGTATCATTACTTCTTGGGTTACAGTTGGGCTACACAAAGCATATGTGCTTTTTGTGTCTATGGAACAGCAGAGATGACAAGAACCACTACAAAAAACATGATTGGCCATCTAGAACTGAACATGTTGTTGGTAAATACAATGTGAAACACCCAGCACTTATTGACCCTCAGAAAGTACATCTTCCACCACTTCACATTAAACTTGGCCTTATGAAAAATTTCGTGAAGGGTATGGATCATCAAGGTAGTGGTTTCCAATATTTAAAGGATAAATTCAAAGGAATATTGACAGATGCTAAGCTAGAAGCTGGAGTTTTCACTGGACCACAGATCCGCAGTGTCATCCACGACTCATCGTTTCCATCTAACCTAAATGAGAATGAACTAGGAGCATGGACATCTTTCGTTGAAGTTGTCAAAAATTTTCTTGGAAACCACAAAGCTGAAAACCACCGTAAACTCGTAGAAAACATGCTTAAATCTTATGAAATAATGGGATGCAGAATGTCTTTGAAAATTCATTTTTTACATTCTCATCTTGACTTCTTCCCCAACCTTGGGGCTGTAAGTGACGAGCATGGTGAGCGCTTCCACCAACAGATCTCAGTTATGGAAAACAGATACCAAGGTAATTTCAACCCAAATATGATGGGAGATTATTGTTGGTTCCTGCAGAAGGAGAGCTCGTCATCCTACAAGCGACAAAGGAAGAGGACACACCAAAGTTTCACTTAAGAACAGGAATTTGCCTTTCAGTAGTAACAACAAAATACTAACGCGCTTTGGGTGGATGGTTGGGCGCAGGGGTGGTAACTCCGCCAGCGGAATTCCGCTGTCTGTCTTAAGCCAGAATAAAGGAGGAAAGACATCCCTGTTCACTAATTATTTAAGTATGCTTAACATAAAACGTGGCATGGAAAAGTAGCTTAGACGGCTTTCGTAATAGAAGCGGGTGAGAAAAAAAATGAAAAATAGGGGTTTTCAGTTATACAAAATCTGGACGTGATAGAGAAATTTTGATATCAGATCTGAAATCAGCATCAGCGCTTTAGTAGGAATCAGTAGTTCACGTGTCTGTAACAAAAAAAAAGTTGAAATTTGTTGCCTAGTGTAATTAATTAGCCAAATGACCATTTCATAGTTGAACATTACACATTTGTTTTTTTGAAGCTTAACAATAAAAAATAACTATAATAATACACCATTAACAAAAAATAACTATAATAATACACCATTAACTAAAGAGAATACCACTTGACTGACATGCAAATGATGCAATGAGTGGGTTTTGTTTATTGCAGGCAATTTGTACGGTACACTTAACTATTTCTCAGTCAAAAAAGATTTTTTTCTAGCCTTCTTACTTGCAAACTGTTTGATGACATCAGTAAAATCAAGCACCCTTAATTTCTCATGCTCAATGCTCAACAGGGTGAGTGAAGACAAACGGTCCTGCCCCATGGTGTTTCTTAGATAATTCTTGACTAGTTTCATCTTGGAGAATGATCGCTCCCCAGTGCAGTTTGTGACAAACATGCAGAGATAGAGTCGTAATACAATTTCAACATTAGCAAATGTTTCTACCATGTCATGTCTGTGAATTATCTCATACATTTCTAGTTCAGGACTTTTTGCAGCCTTTGCACCACCTGATGAAGGAGCACTTTCAGGTGAATCTCTTGGAATGGATTTCATAAGGTGTGCAAACTGCAAAAGCTCCGACTCCAATCCAGCCTCCAAGTCCTTAGGATATGAAGACACAAGCTTTTCAGCAGATGCTTTAAGCTCAGTGTTCGTTTTGTTTGAGATTTCTGATAAAAACCCAAATTTCTCTCGAAGGTCGCTGTAAGTAGCAATGCGTTGTTGTAGGGCAGCACAGAGCTTGTCAATGATGGGCAAGAATGCAGTCACTCTAAACTTCTCTCCCTGTCAGCATAACATCCTCCGCGGAGTCTAGTTCATCGTGGTGACGCTTGCGCTTCCTAATACGCTGCGTGTCGGCGTAGTATGCATCATTACTCGTCACATCACAGGGATCACACTTAGCCATAGCTTTTGCTTCAAAGTCATCGAACTGGGATCTCAGGTCTTTAGCAAATTGTAAAAGAGACTCTAGCAGTGTGACAGCTGTGTTGAGGGAGAGCCCAGATTTTTGCAGCTGGATACTGCTACTCTGAAACCTTTCCAATACTGTATCCCAAACTTCAAGAAGAATCACTGTTTCAAGTTTTTTCAAACCTTTGAGAAGACCACTTGCTTCAGCTCTTGTTTCAGCTGGCTGATTCTGATCTGAGAATAACTCTTCCAGAACAATGATGTTTTCTTTGTGTGCTCTACTGAGAGCAGCTACAGCATCTGCTCGTGCTGACCAACGAGTGTCTGAAAGTATTTTATCAACTTTCAACTTCTTATCTTTATTAGTCTCTAGTACCTCACGGTGTCTCCTCCAACGATAAGTAGATGCAACAAGAAAGGAGTACATATTTTGTACCAGAGCAAACAATGACACTGCAGCAGGACAGCTTTCTGCAGCACACTTAGCCACCAAGTTTAAGGAATGAGCCATACATGGTATGTACTCAGCTTCACTACACTCATTCTTGATTATCTGTTGGGTCCCCAGATATTTACCAGACATGTTGCTGGCATTGTCATAGGACTGTCCTCGGCAGTCGATAACTGGAATGTTCTTCTCTTTAAGAAAATCAAGAACAGTTGTAGCAATATCTCTGCCAGTGTGGCTTAGCATGGGAATAAACTGCAAAAACCTTTCAACTGGACCTGTAGTAGGCAGTACATAGCGGATTGTAAAAGTAAGTTGATCCATGTGTGAAATATCAGGTGTGGAGTCAACAGAAATTGAGAAGTACTTTGCTGTTTTTACTTCATCTGTTATTGAGGACATAACCTTTTCTGCCATTATTCCAATGACTTCCTCAGAAATGACATGGGACAAGTAGGAAGTATGACCACTACCTTTTGCGTGTTTCTTGATATGTGCTGCCAAGAAACTGTCGTATGTGCTCAGCAGCTCTAGAATCCCAAGATAGTTTCCATTGTGTACTGATCCAATTACTTCATCTTTACCTCGAATGGCTAGCCCGCGTTCGCAAAGTAGCTTTAAAACATCTACACACCACCTCAATACTGCTTGCCAGTACTCGCATTCACTTTCATATTGTTGTACTAGATTAGAGTCAATACGGGCATCCGCAGTCTTTCGATATATCATTTCGACCATACTTTTCCTGTGCTGATCTGACCTACTGTGAGATTCTATGACATACCTAGCGTTCTTCCAACCATTGAAGCCAGTTGTGAATGAGCTTTCCACCTTTGACATAAGCTTGCAAGCAAAACAATACACTTTACCAGTTGTTTTAGAGTAACAGAGCCATTTAAGATTAATTTCTTGGCCAGATAATGAATGAGTTCGAGTGAATAATGTCTTTGTACAATGACGGGTTCTGTTTAGCTCTTTCACAGCTGACTCTTTGAAGTCACCATCACAGTGTCGACATTCTGCGCTTCCCTTTTTCAACCAATAGTCACACACATTTTCAGTAATTATTTTAGGCCATAATCCAAGATCCGTTTCAAATCCTTGTTCAGTACCGGTATTCATAACTTTCACTTCCTCTTGTGTCTCCTCACTGTCACTGTGTTCAGGTTCAGTACTAGTTGTGGCTTCTCCAGTTGTTTCAGGCGTAATTGGTGTCTCTACTGATTCAGATTCAGTTTGAGTTTGTGATTTTGCAGATTCAGATACTGTTGGATATGTCAACCATTGAGTTATTTTTGGTAGTTTTTTTACTCTTTGGTTTACGTCTGCCTTTTCTTGTCATTTAACAGAGCCAGCTTTATACTTCCTCCCTTGATCACGATCACGACTTGTTGATTTCTCCATTGTGCCTCAGTGCAGCCTCACTGCCTTATCCTGAAACATAAAAACATAAAAAACAAACTATTTACACTTGACCCTCGGTTTAGTATTAATTAATACAGTTTAATTAATTAATTAAATACAGACACTAAACAGTTGTTCGGGTGAAAAAGTTGCCAGCCCCCATCAGTGGCGACTTTTTCCTTAAATATGTATAAAATGTATTTATGAAATCTAAGCTAAACTGACCTAACCTAGCCTAAGTATGTTTCATATAAAAAAATTAATTACATTAATTTAACATTTTTCAACTTATTTATGTTATTATAAAGCTGACTAAAACTCCCCCATCCCCATTTATTGACTGGCGACTTTTTTGAGATACGACTTTTACCATTACTTACCACTAAACACACTCACATGTGCACTCCACAGCGGCCTGAATAGAACTAAACTCCCGCCAGCAAAGAGAGTGATACCATAATTATCACTAATCATTAATCAATTGTATTATTTATAGTGGAATCCAACATTATAATTATATGTGAGGGTGTGGGGCCGTAGGCCATGGCCTACTCAGCCCCCCCTAAATCCGCCACTGCGTGGGAGCCTCAAGGAAAGTACCTCTTCCATTTCACTCCTGAGGAAGGAGAAAAGCCTGCTCATAAGATCGCTCAGGGCCTGCATGAGTGGCTTCTGGATCACGGAGCTGATGAGCCTTGTAATGATTGGAGGAGACCACCAACACGGGGTGGTTTGGAGGCGCCATAGCCCTATTGGAGAAGATGCTGGGTCGCAAGTGCCACTGGATGATCTGTCAGCTCCATGTGAATGAGCTTCCCCTGAGGCACTTAATCATCAAGCTGGACGGCCCTGTAACTCCCCGGTCAGGCTTCAGTGGGCCTATTGGAAAACTTCTTGAGAAAGTGAATGAACTTGAGGTCAACTTCAACTTCAAACCAGTGGAAGGAACTGAAGATATCATAGAGCTGCCAGTAGAGATAGTCAAATATCTCTCCACAGACCAGCACAACTGCTATCTTCTGATCAAAGCCATCAAGTCTGGAAGTCTCAGTCCACAGTTGGCTGGTCTCAAGTGCGGACCTCTGAACCAATCCAGGTGGCTCACTACTGCACAGGACATCTTGCTGTTGTGGATGAGGGGGCACGGACTGAAGGGGGAGGTGTTGAGGAGGCTCGAGGTCCTCGTGAAGTTCTGCCTTAACTTCTACTTCAAAATGTACTACATCAAATTTGGTCCTGCACACATTTTTTCAAGCCTGAGGCTGCTGAGGAACCAGACTACCAAGGTCAGGAACATCATCTCTGCTGCAGTGATAAAAGGAGCTTAACACGCACATCCTGAGAACATCCTGGCTTCATTCCTGTGAGCATCAGAGAGCTTTTGCTGTGAGCCAGATAGAGAAGGAAGAGACTTTGGTGATACGACAGTGAGGCCCCATAAAAATCCCAAAGTCAATCTGCAAGCCACTTCACCTGAGGATCTCATCAACTGGGAATCAGAGAATATTTATGAGCCTATTTTCACCTGCAAGATGACCTTGACTGAGCTCGAGGATCTCAGGAAAACTCCACTCAAAGTGGATGTTTTCTCTGTTCATACTCAGTCCTGCGAGAGAGCTGTATAGGCAGTCTCCACTGCTTCCCAAGCTGTGTACAGTCACGAGAGGAGAGATGGGTGGGTGAGAGCCAGAATAGACCATCAAGAAATGCTCCCAGTGTTCAGATCGAAGCAGGACATACTTAAGAGCTTTTCAGGTTTGAGTGGCTGATGAAGAGGCTGAAGCCATCATTAATGCTCATAAGAGCTGAAAGTCCTCAAGATCATAATATAAGACCTTATGAGGCCATGCTTTTCAGGGATTCAGGAAGAACAGGCGTGTAAACCTACACGTGGAGGTGGCAAGTCTCCCGCTACTCGATCAGAGTAGAGCTGGTGAGCCGCGCCTATTCTTTGAAGAAAAACTTAAAATTCTTAAGTTTTACGTGAAATCTAAACATTTTTTCAGCACCCAGAGGTGTTGAAACACGCAAGAAAGCAAGGATGAGGTCAGAAAAGCAGCTTTTAGACTAAATCATATGCAGAACAGCTGCGCGCTTTGGTTTGGGTACCCTGAGGCTGCATTAGGCAGCCTTCAAATCAGAAAATCGCGATTTTGACCATGAAAATGAGATTTTTCGGAAAAGTTGCAAATAATAAACCCATCTTAGAATTAATTTTTTACATAGGAATACATATTAACCACTTTGTTTTTCCAAAATTTCAACCCTGAACCCAGAGTATGATATGCCCTAATGGGGCGTGGTTCGGATTCCACGTTAAACTGTAGGTCTAAGGTGGAGTGAAAAGCTTGACCTTCATCAGAATGAACAATTCGGGCGGAAACTAACCAAAGGTGTGTATGTGTGTGTGTATATATATATATATATATATATATATATTATATATATATATATATATATATATATATATACAGGGCATCCCAAAAAAATGTATACACACTTTAAATAATTATAAAGGCAGTGTGTATTAAAATACATTTCATTTTCAAAATGTAATAGAATCTACAGACATTATTTAATTGTTTTGTCAATGCCTGTTTTCAAACTGACGTCCGTTCTGGTCCAGGCACTGCTGATAACGCGAAGCAATGGAATCGCAAACATCACGAAACATTTCGTTTGGTATTTGTGTGCATTCTCGTTCAATGGCTGCTCTCAATTCAGCGACTGTTGCAGGTTTTATAGCGTAGACTTTGTCTTTTAAGTATCCCCATAAAAAAAAGTCTAGTGGTGTGAGGTCTGGTGAACGCGGAGGGTATTCTACGAAACCCCTTCGTCCAATCCACATCCACATCGTGCCAAGTACCACTCGCAATACTCCACTCTTCGGTCCGGATCATCTTCATTAATAGCATGGACTAATCTTGGAATGTAACTTTTCCATTGACCGCGCTTCAAAATGCGTTGGACAGACGATTCTGAAATTCCTACCTCACGACTCGCTTGCCGCACAGATTTTCTTGGACTTTGGTGATACGTTTCCAGTACTCTTTCTTGCTTTGTGGGGCTTGTCGATGTCCGTGGTCTTCCGGAACGCTTCTTGTGGACATTCTGAACAGTTCCATCGGCTTCAAACTTATCTCTAATTTGAGTGATGGTAAGTCGCGTTGGTGGATCTGTTTGAAACTCCCTCCTAAACTGTCTTTGCACTTCAACTGCGTTTTCACACTTCCAGTAGCATTTTAGAATGAATTTCCTGTGTTCAAAGCTTAGTCTGACTGCCATTATTAATTCTAATGGGTTTAACTTGGAAAGAAAGAAACATCAATTGAGCTATCAGCTGTTAAAGTGTGTGTATACATTTTTTTGGGACGCCCTGTATATGTGTGTGTGTGTGTATATTTTATTTATTTTATATGTATATTTTATTTATTTTATTTTTTATTTTTTTAAATATCACACCACACACACATACATTCTTTATTGCTGAATTTCCACTGCTTCATTTACAGAATGGTGAGCGACTGCGTCAATAAATTTCTTGATATATTCATAATGTAGCCTATTCATAAACAATGTATTTCTGCTTGCTTGGCTTCTCCCAACTTTTATCATTGACAAATTATGGTGTTGGAAAATATTTATCATTTATCAAGTACAGTGGTACCTCTCTTAACGAGTAACCCTAATAACGAATTTTCTCTTAATGAGAAGCCTCCCATTGACCATAATACTCCACATAACGAGTGCAGACCCTCATAATGAGCGCTCAATGAGCACCCATCGGAACATGTGATGCGCGAGCATCCGTAGTGTCCATCCCTACCGTAACGTCAGTCCTTATCGGAAATAGCTTGTGAACAGTTGTGCCTTCATATTTTTCTCAAATTTATGTATTTACAAAAATTAATAAAACAACAAGTGAACAGTGCAGTGTTCTTAATTTTACTATAATTTTCTACATTCTTTTTAAATTTAACCTGCAGCCATGGCCCCTAAGATATCTTCATCCTCTGGTAGACTTGGTGATGCACCAAAGAAGACCAGGAAAATTATTAGCATGCAAACAAAGCAGGAAATAGTGCAGAAAAGTGAGTCAGGTACCAGTACTAATGAACTTAGTGAACAATATGGTTTGGCCACTTGTACTGTGTCAACAATTCTAAAGCAGAAAGAACTCATAAAGAAGGTTAAGGTGATTGATGCTACTACAAGAATGGTAAAAGGGAGAGAAGTTATTGTAGAGATGGAGACGTTACTAGAGATCTGGATTAGGGAGAAACAAATGAAGGGGGACTCCATTTCTCAGGCCTTTATTTGTGACAAAGCCAGGTCAATTTATGAAGAAATAAAGTCCTCTGCTCCATCAACTACCTCTACTAGGTATGAAGACTTCACTGCAAGCTGTGGCTGGTTTGAGAAATTCAAGAAGAGGGCAGAAATTAGAAGTGTGGTCAGGCATGAAGAGGCTGCAAGCGCAGATACAGAGGGAGCTGAGGCCTTTGAGCATGAGTTTGCTGAGTTAGTTGAGGAGGAAGGATATTTGCCTCAAGTTTTTAACACAGATGAAACAGGTCTGTTTTGGAAGAAAATGCCCAAGAGGACCTACATTACTAAAGAGGAATCCAAACTACCTGGTCACAAACCCAGGAAGGACAGATTCACTCTTCTTGGTGGTAATGCTTCAGGGGATATGAAGCTGAAACCCATGCTTGTTTATCATTCTGAAACCCCCAGAATTTTCAAGCAGAAGATCACCAAGGCTCTTCTGGGGGGGTACTGGAAAAGCAATAAAAAAGCATGGGTTACTAGGAACCTCTTTAATGACTGGATGGTAGAAATTTTTGCCCCTACTGTTAAAAAATATTTCCAGACCAACAAACTCCCTCTTAAGGCCCTGTTACTGTTAGATAATGCTAAGGCCCATGATCCAGAGCTTGCTTCCATTATCAAATCAAAATTTCCATTTGTTAATGTACAGGTTCTGCCACCAAACACAACTCCTCTGCTTCAACCAATGGACCAGCAGGTCATTGCAAATTTCAAGAAGTTGTACACAAAAAAAATGTTTGCTCAGTGTCATGAAGCTACTGCCAGGTCTGAAACAGTGACTTAATGGAGTTTTGGAAGCAGCACTACATTTTGGAGGCAGTAAAAAATGTTGTAAAGGCCTGGAGGGAAATTTCGTCAATATGTATGAATTCAGCCTGGAGGAAATTGTGGCCTTCTGTTGTGCATGAATTTCAAGGTTTTGAACTAGAGGAAACCAATGTTGAGGCTGAAATTGTTGAACTTGGTCAAGCAATGGGGCTTGAAGTGGATGAAGATGATGTGGCAGAACTTCTGGAGGAGCATGGTAGGGAGTTAAATGCTCAAGATCTACAGGAGATGGCCAAGGAATCAGAATCTGACAGTGGTGAGGATGAGTCTGAAGAGAATGAGGAGAAAATCACTACATCAGAGGTAAAAGAAATGCTTGAAATGTGGAGCAAAATGAAAAAAGTTTTTAGCAAACACCCCAACATTGAAGCTACAGAGCTCAGTGTCTGCCAGTTTGAAGACAATGTTGTTTCTTACTTTAGGAAACTGGTAGACAGCAGAAAGAAATGAAGAACCAGTCAGTTTCTTCAGGTCTCAGCCAAGAGCTTTTTCAACAGAACCACAACCAGGGCCAAGTAGGACACCAGAAAAACCATCACCAGAACTCCCTGATGTCCTAATGGAAGATTCTCCTTCCAAACAATTCTAACTCTCTCCTCACCACCACCTTCTCCAGTCACCTTAAGCCCAGCATCATCCAGTCTAAGGTAAATAAATTACATTACAAATACAGCTACATCAGCAATTCTTCCTCCTATACATAGACACGGCAGTTTTGAGAGTAGACCCTCTTCAAGCAAATCATATGAAAGCCTGGTTCATGATGACACTACAATTCACAGTAGTGAGACTTCATTCACTTCAACTGCTTCTGAATCTTCCATACCCATTTTTTTCATTCTACTCCAGCCAAGAAAACAGTCAGATAATGCCATATGTGGTTAGAACAACTGTAGATCAAAAAGAACAACTAGATTTGCAAATGGCCAGATTTTTCTCTTCAGCAAATATTCCATTTGTAGTTGGAGAATAAAGAATTTATTAAATGGGTCCAAAACTTAAGACCAGGTATTGTCCTCCAAGCAGAAAAAAATTATCTGATGATTCGCTAATCAAAGTGAATAATGAAGTAGGTACTGGATTCAATGAAAAAAAGACTCAGTCAATTCTACTGTAACTTTAATTCAAGATGGTTGGAGCAATGTGTCAAATGATCCAATAATTAGTCAATTCTACTGTAACTTTAATTCAAGATGGTTGGAGCAATGTGTCAAATGATCCAGTAATTGCCCATAGTGTTCACAATGGGTGCAAATCCTTTTTAATAACTTTTCCATTTTTCATAATCTTTATTTACACTGCATAATTTAAGATTTGTTTTACAAGTCAGCTTACTTGAAATAATGAACATGCTAAATCATTCTAATTAGCTACAATTGAACAATGTAGCAATCTGAAAATTTCAATTATTTTAAAATAAATATCTCGGAACAAAAACCCAAAACCCACTGAAAATTCCAGTGTGTTTTGGGTACCAACCCTGGACAGTTCATATACTAAGGATAGAAATATATACAATTGATTAAAAATAATACTGTAATGAAGTTAAGTGGAGCTACAGACAGACGTTTTCGTACTAAAGTCCATAGCTTAGCCCTTTACTGCCCAAGCAGACGAATTCGTCCACTGATATAAAAATGTGTAATATTGGAAAATGCTTTTCTCAATTCCCAAATGGACGATGCTGTCCAGTAATTACGTCTACTGTGTTTTTCTCGGCGTCTTCAGTTCGACGATTTTCTATTCCTGCTTTCGTATTCAACCAACTTAGGAAGAAGACGCACATGGCATTTTTCTCTTGTGGTCCTATAACATTTGGAAAGCTATGGACCCTATACCAGGTATATAATTACTTTGAAATAATTTACACATGTAAATAAAGTATATGGTAGTTGATAGATTTGTTGAAAAGTGCAGTAAATATATTTTGTAAAACGCGTTTGCAGTGAATAGATATTGGATGAATTCGTCCATTTGGGCCACGTGATGAAATTCATGAGCTAGTCAAAATTTATATGGCCAATTTTTATCATCTAGAATGCATAGTGATAGGCCCTTGGCCACAGTCAAGGTATGGGGATGGGAGGGGGTGATTGGGGGATCCCCCCCTGATGATAAAATTAATTTCTATGTTTATTATTTTGTTTAAGGGTAACTAATTTAAATTAGTAATAATATAAAATATAGAAATTTTTAGTTTTATAGATTTTTTCCTTTTGTTTCATAGTTATCAGCGTCAAATTTCTATGAAAGAGCAGTTCAGATGCATCAAGGGAGAAGACCTTTTCAAGAAGTTGAAGCAATAGCTCTTGATAATGCTGACAGTGACATAGATCCTGATGATGATACTATGTTCTTGAATGAGATAATGATGAAGGTAGGCTTTATTTTGGACTAAAATTGCATACAATCAGATAAAAAAAAAATTTAAATTTAGATATTATTTGAATAATTTCTTCTAACCTTAGGCTTTTTTTTTCTAATTACAGACATCAATCTTGAGGGAATGGTGGATATGACTGCTGTGGAAAAAGTTTCTCTGGATGATGATTCAACAATAGAGCGACATACTTCTCAAAGTGCCTCCCGTGTATCATGGCGACAAGGCAGTCCAACAGATTTCACAAATACTCATGAATATGTTGGTCCAGACCATGTATTTATTGATGACTTGCGTCAACCAATTGAATACTTTCGCAGATTTTTTACAGATGAATTGTTAGATATTTTTATTACACAAAGCAATTTGTATTCAGTGCAAACAAACCCTAATAAGCCTCTCAATATGGATCAAAAGGAACTAGAGTAATGGTTGGGTATATGTATATATTTCTCTATCAGTAAGTTGCCTCGTACTAGCATGCATTGGTCCAATCAGTTAGGTCCTCTTAGGGATGATATTGTATCGGATGTTATGAGTCGTAATCGATGGGAAGAGATTAAATCAAAACTACATATGGTGGATAACTCAACCTTGAACTTAAATAGGAATAATCGTAATGATAAGCTTTTCAAAGTGCGTCCAATGGTAGACCATCTAAGAGAAAAGTTTCAACAAATTCCTCTGATACAAAACTTGTGCATAGATGAGCAGCTTGTACCATTCAAGGGCAATAGTGGGATAAGACAGTACATTCCAAGTAAGCCACATAAGTGGGGGTATAAGATTTTTGTTCTGGCTGATAGTAAAGGTATGACATGATGACTATACCATATATAGGAAAGATTGAACCTGTGAATGATCCGACAGTGCCTGATCTAAAGGCAAGTTCAAACATAGTTCTTCACTTAGCACAGACAATTCCTTCTAACAATAACCATATATTATATTTTGACAAGTTGGTTTACCTCTTTGCCATTGATGCGTCATCTTGTTAATCGAGGTATTTGGTGTTGTGGGACAGTGCGTGTGCCACGCATACCAGGCGTAAGAAAAAGAAAAGATGCAGATAAAGATCTTATAAAGAAAGGAAAAGGTTCGTATGAAGAACGAAAGTCTGTAGGTGAGGAAGTTGAAATAACCTACGTAAAATGGTATAACAACACGATAGTAAATATTGTATCAACATTTGCTAAGGCAAATCCTTTGACAACTGTATCCCGATATGACTATAAGCAGACTCGCAAAATTGAAGTTCAGTGTCCAAATATCATAAAGCTTTACAATACATTAATGGGAGGAGGTGAATTAGCTCATTGTCAAATTGCACTTTACCGAATAAACATAAGATCAAAGAAATATTATCACCGACTTATCTTTCATATGATTGACATGGTAATTGCTAACAGCTGGTTGCTATACAGGCGAGATGCAAATAATCTCAAGTTACCAAGATCTGAAATTCTTGCACTGGCCCAATTCAAACTTAGGGTGGAATTCGCCTTGAAAGAAGGTAAAACAGTGGGAGAACATTAGAAGAATGCAAAAAACCTGGTTGCAAAGGAAAAACAAATGTCTTGTGTTCAAAATGTAAACTTATGTTTGAGCATCACAAATAATTGCTTTGCAGATTTCCATGCTAATTGAAAATTTTGATCTCTGGTATTGTAAGAACAATCCTGTAACTAAGAATTTGTTCATTGGCATATGTAAAAGTTACTTTAAGATTTAAGTATTAGTAAAGTTGAAATACCTCCAGCTATTTTTTGTTTCACATTTCTTTTCGATTCCTTGTTTTTTTCTAAACCTAATATAAAATAACTTCTTAGCAAAATGATCATCTCTTTCCCAATTGGACGAAATCGTCCATTAATGTATTTTCGTTTATTGTGTCAAATTTCAAAAAAATAATAGGTTGTGCGGGCCTCCAGTGTCGCGCATACGTTGTGCGAGCCTCTGCCCGCTTGCGACTTTTTAGGGTTAATGCACTTTGGACAATCCAACGAAGGTGGTCCTTTGTTGGGTAAACTCGGCCTTGGCCGAGAGTATCCGAGTATCAATATAAATAGTTTCTACCAAGTTTTTTTTTTTTTCCGAAGGGATGAATGGAAACACTTCACTTCAAAAATTGGAGTTTTAGTTCACTCATAAATTCTTTTATTTACAAAGTTTATACAGAACGAGGCACTGATAAATAATCAGAAGTTTACAGCGGGAGAGGTTTTACTTCTTACAACAACAGCTCAAGCAGGAATTTACGAGGGTAGAGGTTCGACCCCATTTCACAATAGTTAAGGTGGGAATTGAAAGCGAGGAGGCTTGTCCTCCTCGAGTAAGAGTTACGGCAGGAATTTAAAATGAGGAGGCTTGGCCTCCTTGGTCTAAGCCTCAGGCAGGAATTTAAAGTGAGGGGGGCTCGGCCTCCTCGGGTGAAGGTTCAGGCAGGAATTTAAGATGAGAGAGGAGCCACCTCTGGTAACAACGGGCCAGACAGGAATTTAAAAGGGGGCGAGGTGCAACCTCTGGTATCAAGAGCTCAGGCAGGAATGATTTAATTTACAATACAAGAAATAAATAAGCCTCAATTTTGGGGGAATGCAGTCGAAGGTTAAGCTCCCACTTTAGCTGGAGAGCTAAAGAATTCTGACGTTAAGCATAATTTAAGCAAAAAGTTAACAAAAAAAGATACTAATTTTTGTAAGGTATACACTTTTGGGTGGCGACATAATGTCGGGGGCCGACGTGTACCGAGTACATTCAGTACATAAATTACATTATATTACATACATTCATTACCGTTAATTACAATTTTAGCAATTTGTTAATTGACATATCTAATACTGAAGTAATCTGAATAGGTAACACAAGTTAAATAATGAAGGAGAGTTCTCCGTTGTTTTATAATTTACAGGGGATTAACAACGTTGTTATATATTTATAGTTAACAATAATTACGCCAAATCATATCTAATATTATTAGACGAATGGTTGGTTATTATAGTTTGACAGTCTAATTAGCCAGCGATGAGGAAAGCGGAGAAAACATACGGTGTACTTTTCATTTGAACGTACATGGACATTAATGATAACGTAACACATAAGTAACGGAATTTGAATGACAATTAGGTAGAAGTAGTAAGTGCAGGTAATGAGAACGCGGATAACTATGTGCCTAAGTAGATAATGACCAGTAGCCTGGCAGGGAACAATCTGGTATATTATAATAATATAACATCACATCTTAACGTTATAAATTGGTAGCAGAGGCAAGAGAGAAGAGTTCGAATTCAGAGGCTCGCTTTTGACGACGTAATCGGAATTCGAGCCTTCGTCTCAGCAATAATAGACAACTTGCGAGTGGTGAAATAATAAAAAAGAAAATAAAACAAAAAAGAATACATGTACGTATCATGATCGTCAATAGACATGTACGACTGCACACGGTAGTGTACACATATCATTCGTCACACAATAGGTTGTGTGCGTAATATAGACACGAGTAAACATAGACTGATAAGTTGATAGAGAATAACTAGACAATGGGTAATAGGTAATAAAATAGGTAATAGGTGATAAAATTAGTAAAGGACAACGGTCAAGAAGGAACATGGATGTATGAATGAGTATGGTTGCATAACATTTATATTGCGTAACACCAGACAGGACACAACATATAAATAATGACTTATAGATAGTAAGGCTTTTATTAGTATTAAAGAATGTACCATACATTGAATACTAAGGATAGCCTCGTACTAAGCACGTGATCGAAACGTGAAGGAAACTAAGTTACTTTATGACGTCAGAGTGACTTACTCTGTACGTACAGCATAAGTCATTATTTGGGAGAAATCAAAGGAGACGAATTAGAGAGGCACAGCTAAGGGGGGGACATTCGCTGTTTACAGCGAACTTCTAATGGCACAAACATGGATACTGTTCAACCATAGAAATGGTAAATCGCAGGGTTGTGACACTGCTCTCTCCTGTGAAAAAGGATGTGGTGGTGGAGTGGAAGTTTGTTTCATTTTTTTTTTATATTGTAAATAGTGACAATTTCGGGTTGGATTAACCAAGGCAATTTAGTGAGAAGAATGATAATTATATTAATGAAATAATAAAAAAAGAAATCAAGGGAAAAATTTTTAAATTACAGCAAATAAATTAACAAGGTTGAGGTCTGATTACTAGAATTGTAGTGGAAACTAGATCAACAAGGTATGATAAAGTCCGAAGTTGTCACCTTAAAAAATACAATTATAAGTATGATTAATTGTGGCAATCATACTACATAAACAATTTTATAAACTAATGAACCATCTAAGTTATTTCTGGCATTTCGACATAATTATTTCAGTTAAAGTTCCAATTACAGGATTGAATCTAATTTAAGTAAAATTTTTAGTTTGTCCAACGTTATAGTAACAAGATTTACGGAACCGTGATAAATTCGGAAAGACTTCCAAGGTTAAGATAATTTTAGGGAAAAAGATACATACATAGTAAATAATGGTTAAAAGGAAAATTCAAAATTTAAGGTTCAGGAATTTTCAATTCATCTGGTGACTACTTGAAATGGAGTTTAATCCATCAGTAATGACAGAGATAAGAGTTTCCGAAGATATCATGATTATACAGTAAAAAACTAATCGTATTCACTATGGTAGATAAAAATTGAATTAAATTTTATTGGTGGACGAAGTCTTCAGCAGTGGGAGCACGGTTGCAGAATGTAAACTTATTTCAAGTCCGAATAAGTTGGTAAAAGATTAAAATTGATTTAAAGAAAAGTAAAATTAATTTATTGAAAACATGAAAATTTATCTAGTTACCGTTTTAGATACTTAGATATTGTTATCCATTAAGAATATCCAGGGAGAAGGAAGATAGAATTACGTAATAGACGATGTATAGACCTTGGGTCGTGTGTATTTGGCACAGAGTGCAAATGCTAGGTGGTTTACCCAAAAATGGGGAAAAGGAATTTATAGTTGAAGTTATACGTGATTGCGTATACGTAGGAAAAATATGGGTAATACGCGTGTCTAGCTGAGTGGGTATGTACAGTTGTGTGTAGAATATGAAAGTAATTGGTTCATCCCGGGAAGAACTGAATCCTTAGTGGTCAATGGTAAATCATGAAATTTTGAAGAACGGATTAGCTTAGAGGTTGGTTAAAATTAACTTAATAAAACAACAGGCAAGATTATATATTGTAAGCAGCAATTAAGTTTAAATAAATTCAAATAATCCAGAGTAAACATCAATCAGTTAACTGCAATTAAATATACTTTATCGTGATAGCCAATGATTTTAGAATAAGATTTATATGATAAAAATAAGATATGCGTAGTGAATTTCCTTTCCACTAAGTACGCCAATGATTTCAAGAGTGTTTCAGAGTGTGGGTAAGCGTAATTGGGTGAAAGTGTAATCAGTAGGAAAGTGAATTCAAATAGGTGTCGAAAGTAATAAAATTCAATCGGGATTATAGATTTTACGTAATTAACGTTGCACGTATGAAGGTAATTAAAATGAATACGCACTTAAAAAGACTTTAAATTAGTTAAAGTACATTGAGCGGTATTGGGAACTGAATTTAGGCACAGAATTCAATTCGATAGTAACCTTCATAGCGTTATATTAGCAGTATCTCACCATTAATATTGACCAGAAGTATCAGTAGGACAATTGAATTTTATTTGACGAGTTGATGGGGCATAGATAACAGGTTTTAGTGGAATTCATGGTAGGGGCAGTTATGTTGTTAAATATTGACATGGTGTAATAGAATTATTAGAAGGGGAAAAGGAATGGCATCCTGGTATAGTGTGTCAAAATTGGCTATAATTTTGGTTGATACCTTAACAACCGATATAAGAACATCTTAATGACAATTACTCAAGACTAATTTGAATAAAAAAAATCAAAATAAAAGTTGAAAATAGAACTCAATTATGAGCTATTCTGAACTGAACACTTATAGGTTATAAGTTCCGTATAATTAAGAAATTTAAAAATAAAACAACTTAACCTAAATTGAGGGTATGTTCGGTCATACGGGTGAATTTCACGAACATACGAAGCCAGACAAATCAGCTGCATGGTTAGGTTGTCTTGCGATCGGGCATGTGGGTCATTCGGTTAAAGGTTTTCGCAACATGCCGGAAGCAATGGACTGACCATACGAGCCTTGCTCACTCAAGAGGAGGTGGTGTATCGGGATTAAGAAGAATGACTTTCACTGGTTTCAGAAAAGGATCCAGGAACAGCCAAAGAGAAAGATTTGCAAAGTAGAAGGCAAGAAGGGCGAAAACATGAATTCGCGGAAGAAAAATGAAAATGATCGATGGAACGATCATATTATGGTAGTGAGGAATATTCCGCGCTTGCCCTTCCGCGCGTACAACTTCCGACGGAGGAGTAGGTTCGGGTTCGCTCCCGGCACCTATGGGCTTAGCCTCGGAATTAGGTGTAAATTCCTCTACCTTTGAAAACAGAATCAAGTCATCTTCCTTAAATAGGGATTTAAGCGAAATGACCAAATCGGAACTTAAGGGAAATGAGTTTTCAAATTTATTTGGAATAGCCAGAACACTGGGAACTTCAAGTTCCGGCCTAACTGTCACTGAAGGAGGTGACTCGCTCTCGATGGAGTCACAGGGGTTTACTGTGAAGACATTCGAGTCTTCGTACTCAAAATTATCAAAAGTATGTTGGTTTTCTAGTTCTTCGTTCGTCGGAACTAGAACGGAACAATTGACAATTGATGAAGAATCTTCCCCATCTGGTAGCAGTTCCTTTTTATTTTGAACTGGTTCCAGGGAGTCCGTCGGGCTCTCTGAAACGAGTCTTTCACCCTCAGCTGAAAAGACCGAAGAATAGGGGTGACAAACATACTCGAAAAGTGAGTTCTTTCCTCGAATTAGGCCTGCTTCTCTATCGGCCCAATAAAAATCGTGCGTAATAAGGAAATTCATCCCCAGGAGTAAGTCTCCATCCCAATTCAGTTCAGATACGACCACAAATGGGGTCAGATAAGGGACTGAATCAAACTCAATAGGAAGGATGATTTCTCCGGTACTGTATTCTTCCCAGTCATCATCAATGCAGGACAAACGAGAATGCAAATCGAATTTTTCCGTAGCCACCTTGAGTAACTTCTCGTATACGTCGTGGTTAATGTAATTCGCCTGACAGCAAGTTTCAACAAGAGCCAAAACTGCTTGGTTGTTAATAGAAGTTTTCATGAAAATTTGTGGGCTTCTTCATGAGCTCCATTTCAAAGTCCAAGAAGGCGTCTCCGAAACATGTGAACATGCTTCGTCTGCATCAGCGATGGTTTCGCACGAGGTTGGGGTATTGGGAGGAAAACCAAAATTTGGAATATCGCAATCAGGGGAATCGGGTGACCAACTGGAGAGACATGATGTCGCAATTGACAATACGTCTTACGTGAGCACTTTGCTCTTTAGGAAAAGATTGCTTGCTACACTGCTCCGAACACGAATTAACGGAGTTAAAACAAAACGGAGGGACGGCATGGTCCTCACTATAGTAATTTAAAAAGAAGTCACTGGGACATGATCGATTCGTTACGAAACTGTTACTGTCATCATAAACATCACAATGATTATCAAAATTCATAAAAACTGACTCGCCTACAGGACCTTGTGGGGCATTCTCCCCAGCTGCTACTACAGCAGAAAAAGCATCATCTGAAGCAAGATGACGGTCATCATGACCAAAAAAATCAAAAACAGGGTCATCTTTCAGACCACTTAAACGAGGCGGCATTGCCGATTGATCAAAAACAGGGTCATCTTTCAGACCACTTAAACGAGGCGGCATTGCCGATTGGCCGTTGGCCGAAGTAAACTCAAAACAATTCGGGTCCTGTGGAGAAAAGTTATCATAAACATGGTCATCCTGACCATCTAACGCGTCCTCTTTGGGACATGCATGGATATCTGATCCATCTAAATCAAAAACGAGGTCTTCTCGACCAAAGTTCACTGAATGAACTATGTCAGTTGAATCAATGTCCGAATGACTAAAATTACTGACAATTTGAGGAGCAGTGTCTAAATCATCGTACAAGTCATGGCCATCGGGACCAACACGGTTGTCCTGACCATGGCGAGAAGATAAATTCTGATTTTCAACATCGGTTGCACAACAATCATCCAAGTTGTCTGAATTCACATTTAACAAAGAATTGGTCACATCCCCATTTACATTACAACAATTATTAACGTAAGTATTACACTTACTTTCAACGGAAGTTTCATCATAAAGACTTCCAACAGAAGTACCTTTATAATTATATAAATCAACAATTTCATTGTTGTCTTTACTGTTTTCAACATTAGCATCACAAACACTGTCACAAGATGCTTCACAAAAATCATCATTAGGAGAGGCTGTGAGTTCTCGCCTCGAAGGAAATTCATTTGATGAACAAGCTGGAACCAACGGTTCAGAGACAACTGAGTCAGAGAAGAAAGTTGGGTCAGGATTACCCAACTCTTCCAAGGGTGACGTTTCATCGTCACTATCAAGGTTCTGCTCGGGTGCCTCGCACCAGAGAAGGGAATAACGTCTTTTATCCCATTTAGCGACGAAGCATCCATCCGAAAAGTCGAAATGGAATCCGTAGGGTCGTAGGGATTCTGGGCCAATAATTAAATCACAATCGGGACAATATTCTGACGGCACTAACGAGACATCTATACTAAAAAAACAATAATCAATCCACACATCAAGTTTGGTTTCCGCAATGACGGGAATACGGTTACCCTCGGAATCCCGAACGTATGAAACGGATGGCGGTTCCTTAACGAGAGGACACAGCAATTTATCCGCTAAAGACGCAGGAACAATACTGGACGAACATTTCGGATCAAAACGACCTAAAAGGGTTTCCTCTGGGCAACGGAGTTTGAAACCGATTTCGAGAAAAAAATATTCACTTTCTGGGGATTCCGAATGTACAGAACTCAAAGAGGAAGTGGATTGGGAAGGTGAGTCAGAATAAGGTACACCCAACGCCTTTCTACCCAGACCAGAAGGGTCAACGGAATCACTCCGATTCTCTACCGAAACATTATCGGGAGATGCGCTTTCGCGCATCACTGAAGAATGATGACATGATCCATGAATAAAGGAATGAAGGGAAGTCAATAACTGGCGTGTATCGTTGTTTAAACCTTTAACGTCAACGTCCCATTTGACGGATCCCTGCCTGTCACAGTACTTCGTGATTACCTGCAGACCGTTATATATATCCTGCCAAAAACCTTTAAATTCTACCCAAGACCATTGATATATTTGCCCATTAGACCCATCGATAAGAAAGGTACGAACGCGCGCGGCGTCACCGAAATTTGGGTCACAAGTGTCAAAAGCAAAACTGATTTTATCCGCATCTGTAGTTAGACAACCTCTAAACGAATCGTCAATTTTACCGAACCAATTACTAAAGGAGGGTTCTACAAATCTATTATTAACGTGACCGCGAAAGTGAGGGACATCAACTGTACGTTTCAGTACGGAAAAGGGAGTTATAAGATTAACAGTAGTGCATGTCGGGGGGGTAATGGTTTGGACATCGTTAATCATAACACGTGTCGTTGACACGGAAGTGTGTGTGTAAAACAAAAATAACCATGTAAGAGACAAGCAATAACAAAAAAATAAATGGAACAAAGTCTAAGTATTTTGTATAGTTACGAAATAACGTAGAACAAAATGGGCGACTCTGCGTTTACTCCGGATGCCGTAATCGACGAGCAAATTTTGAATCTCCCAACGCTGAAGTCTCGTTGGCAAGGGTCGAAATTCGGTCAAAATCACACACTAGAAAAAAGGGTTACATTATAATAACAATAACATGAATTTTCACTAAAATTAATGAAAAAGGTTTAAATTGAAAAGAATAAAAAAAAAGGAACCTAACCGGGTTCAACTAAATAAAAATGTGAGTTATGGGTATAAATATCAGAATTACGACTGATCGCATTTACATCCCACAACAAAAATCTAAAATGATATTATTTAATATCCTCAATAAAAAAAAACAATGCAGATAATTTTATAAAAAGAATTTAAAAATTCAGATTTATAATCTGTTGGAAAAATAAATACGTGAATACTGAATCAATGACAACGTATGATTAGTACTGTATTTCGTATCACTATCGAACAGTTAATTAAAATCAATTAGTTAAAAAAAATGATTAAGTGTTTATAAAGTCACTTCACTGTTTCACACTAAAAAGGGAAAAATAAAAGTGAATTAATATTACTAAAATTAAAGAAAATGATAATTAAGGAAATGATTTAAAAGTAATAATTAATAATTAAAACTCATCACATAAACGGAGAGTGAGGGGTTCAACAGGCTGGTGCCTCCGAGCCTCCACGAAACTTTGAAGGTCAGCCTCACTCAGCTCTGAGGTGTGCCGCTCGTGACGTCATCTGATCGCCACGACGGAGCATACAAACGTTGAAGGAAGATTGTAGACAGGAAGACGGTCGAACGGTTGATTGGAGAAAAATACAAACAATAATTCAAAAGTTGATTGAAGAGAAGTTCAAGGAAAATTTTTGTAGTAAATATTTGGGGTTGATTGGAGAGAGAATTTCAAGGAAGGAATTTCCAAGTAACAAAAGTTGATTGAAGGTCAACGATGAGTTGAATTAAATTAAGGTTGCAGATGGTGGGGTTGGAGTCCAAGTTGAAGAGGTTGCGGTCGACGTCGAATGAGTGAATCCATGAAGTGTTTCAAAAATTGTTCAAAGTAGGGACATCCATTGATGGACGACGGTTTTTTCGGTGGGGGACTGAAACAGTCTCGGTGTTGGGGAACTAAAGCGGTCTCGGTGTTGGGGAACTAAAACAGTCTCGGTGTGGGACCTCCAGTGTCGCGCATAGGTTGTGCGGGCCTCCAGTGTCGCGCATACGTTGTGCGAGCCTCTGCCCGCTTGCGACTTTTTAGGGTTAATGCACTTTGGACAATCCAACGAAGGTGGTCCTTTGTTGGGTAAACTCGGCCTTGGCCGAGAGTATCCGAGTATCAATATAAATAGTTTCTACCAAGTTTGTTTTTTTTCCCGAAGGGATGAATGGAAACACTTCACTTCAAAAATTGGAGTTTTAGTTCACTCATAAATTCTTTTATTTACAAAGTTTATACAGAACGAGGCACTGATAAATAATCAGAAGTTTACAGCGGGAGAGGTTTTACCTCTTACAACAACAGCTCAAGCAGGAATTTACGGGGGTAGAGGTTCGACCCCATTTCACAATAGTTAAGGTGGGAATTGAAAGCGAGGAGGCTTGTCCTCCTCGAGTAAGAGTTACGGCAGGAATTTAAAATGAGGAGGCTTGGCCTCCTTGGTCTAAGCCTCAGGCAGGAATTTAAAGTGAGGGGGGCTCGGCCTCCTCGGGTGAAGGTTCAGGCAGGAATTTAAGATGAGAGAGGAGCCACCTCTGGTAACAACGGGCCAGACAGGAATTTAAAAGGGGGCGAGGTGCAACCTCTGGTATCAAGAGCTCAGGCAGGAATGATTTAATTTACAATACAAGAAATAAATAAGCCTCAATTTTGGGGGAATGCAGTCGAAGGTTAAGCTCCCACTTTAGCTGGAGAGCTAAAGAATTCTGACGTTAAGCATAATTTAAGCAAAAAGTTAACAAAAAAAGATACTAATTTTTGTAAGGTATACACTTTTGGGTGGCGACATAATGTCGGGGGCCGACGTGTACCGAGTACATTCAGTACATAAATTACATTATATTACATACATTCATTACCGTTAATTACAATTTTAGCAATTTGTTAATTGACATATCTAATACTGAAGTAATCTGAATAGGTAACACAAGTTAAATAATGAAGGAGAGTTCTCCGTTGTTTTATAATTTACAGGGGATTAACAACGTTGTTATATATTTATAGTTAACAATAATTACGCCAAATCATATCTAATATTATTAGACGAATGGTTGGTTATTATAGTTTGACAGTCTAATTAGCCAGCGATGAGGAAAGCGGAGAAAACATACGGTGTACTTTTCATTTGAACGTACATGGACATTAATGATAACGTAACACATAAGTAACGGAATTTGAATGACAATTAGGTAGAAGTAGTAAGTGCAGGTAATGAGAACGCGGATAACTATGTGCCTAAGTAGATAATGACCAGTAGCCTGGCAGGGAACAATCTGGTATATTATAATAATATAACATCACATCTTAACGTTATAAATTGGTAGCAGAGGCAAGAGAGAAGAGTTCGAATTCAGAGGCTCGCTTTTGACGACGTAATCGGAATTCGAGCCTTCGTCTCAGCAATAATAGACAACTTGCGAGTGGTGAAATAATAAAAAAGAAAATAAAACAAAAAAGAATACATGTACGTATCATGATCGTCAATAGACATGTACGACTGCACACGGTAGTGTACACATATCATTCGTCACACAATAGGTTGTGTGCGTAATATAGACACGAGTAAACATAGACTGATAAGTTGATAGAGAATAACTAGACAATGGGTAATAGGTAATAAAATAGGTAATAGGTGATAAAATTAGTAAAGGACAACGGTCAAGAAGGAACATGGATGTATGAATGAGTATGGTTGCATAACATTTATATTGCGTAACACCAGACAGGACACAACATATAAATAATGACTTATAGATAGTAAGGCTTTTATTAGTATTAAAGAATGTACCATACATTGAATACTAAGGATAGCCTCGTACTAAGCACGTGATCGAAACGTGAAGGAAACTAAGTTACTTTATGACGTCAGAGTGACTTACTCTGTACGTACAGCATAAGTCATTATTTGGGAGAAATCAAAGGAGACGAATTAGAGAGGCACAGCTAAGGGGGGGACATTCGCTGTTTACAGCGAACTTCTAATGGCACAAACATGGATACTGTTCAACCATAGAAATGGTAAATCGCAGGGTTGTGACACAAGAGCTCCATAAAATGCTAACAAAAAAATTTTAATGTATAAAAAAAAATTGGCCAGTAAAGGGTTAGAGGATAAATGGCAGGACTCATGGATAGTTTGGATGATCGGGTTGGTTGATTTTTTTAATTCTTTGTACTAGACTGTATTGAGCACGTCTTGTTACCTCCGGGAAGCTCGGGACATTGCGGGTAGCAAACATTTGCGAAGCTGAGCATCTCGGGGGGGTAATTTATGTAAGAGTCTAAAAGACCTGTTGTACAGCAAATTTAGGGTTCTGCCAGAACCTTTTTTATAATTCACCCACAGTTGCTGTCCGTATATATTACTGCAGAAAGTACGAAAGAGTGTCTTTAGCTTCACTTGTACAGAATCGAAAGTTCCTTATGGTCATATTCGCTTTAGCACACAGGCTTCGAGATTTTTTTTCTTATATCCAAGTCATCACTCAAGGAGCTGGTAATAGTTTGACCCAAATACTTAATATACAGACAGTGATTTTTAAATTAATCCTACAAATACTTTTGTTTAGAATAGGATTTTGATTTTCTTCCTCATTTGAGGCTTTTTTGCTCGAATGGAGTCATTTCACAGAAAACGTTTCTCGACTCGTAGTTCAATGTGATGAATATTTTATCTGTCTATAGAACCATATTTTTAATAATGCTTAGCTTAATATTATGTAATTTAACTTCTAACGTAATTTAATTTTAATTTTATAATAAGTAATATATATATAATATATATTGGAATTATAAAATGTGAAATATTTTCAGCTGCCCTGCATGATGGCAACATGAATAAAAATAGCTGTCTCGGAATCAGCTGTTCGCAAGTTGGCTCAAGTACATCCAGGAGTTTGTGAGTATAATTGGTTATTTTATTATGAAATGTCAAATTACGCATTGCATTATTGCCATTGAAGAGAAATTTCATTTATATTGTATCAAGAATGCCAAAAAATGCAAAATATCCTGACTCAGATATTGGTAATAAATAGGCTGCGTCACAAACACACCAGCACGTACACACGCACACACACATATATGTATGTGTAAAGAACGACGCCTGTATAGAAGAACGTTTCGCACAAGATGAGGAGGGAGAACGAACAAATGAAAAATGAGGTAACCACCCGGGAATCGAACCCGGGATCTTCCGATTGCCGGTCAGATATGCTAACCACTACACCATGGGCCTCGATTAATCAGAAGTCGTAATTCTCCCTCCTCATCTTGTGCGGAACGTTCTTCTATACAAGCGTCGTTCTTTACATTAATTATACTGTGTGTTGTTTGCAGTTAAAATGTATATATGTGCGGCATGCGGGAGGTGCCCCCTCAGGGCATTGGTTTCTGCTCGTATGTAGGAGAATTACGACTTCTGATTAATCGAGGCCCATGGTGTAGTGGTTAGCATATCTGACCGGCAATCGGAAGATCCCGGGTTCGATTCCCGGGTGGTTACCTCATTTTTCATTTGTTCGTTCTCCCTCCTCATCTTGTGCCGAACGTTCTTCTATACAAGCGTCGTTCTTTACATTAATTATACTGTGTGTTGTTTGCAGTTAATATATATAAAATATATATATATGGGCATTTGTTATATTGGTAAATGCTAGCATGTGTATGAGGTTTTCATTCACTGTCCTAGCCCTCGCACTTAGGCTATACATGTAATATGGAGAGTATCCTGGGGAAACATTTATCCTTTGGCCTTTTACCTCTTATTTGTCACTCCACTCCCTTTGCTTTCTGTGTTTTATTTTACCTCTGCACCCTCCCTTTCCTTTATTACTCGTTCAATTTATTGTTTGGAAAGGGATAACCCCAAAATAATTCAATTCAACCTACTAAGATCCCATATGTTTTTCGTGTATTTCTATGTATTCATGTATCATCAGTTCCAGAAAGAAGTATGCAACCGAACAAGAAATATTGGATGCGCTGACTGCCGACTCAGAAAGTGATCTTTCAGCATCCGAGGATGAATTTGTTCTTGATAGTGAGGGTGATACTAATAGCGAAGTATCATCATCATCAGAAAATGAGGACAACACCAACCCATCAACTGCTATTATTCCAACGGCAACAATTAATTCGCGAGAGAAAATATGGTGTTTAGGAAAAGAAAATAGCTTATCAGGTTATGTCCCACTGTTTTTAGGTGAACACAAGTCTAATGTCTCAGGAAACATGCCACTTGAATATTTTGAGTCAATGATTCCTGATACTATACTTTCTGATATAGTGTTTCAAACTAATTTATATGCTACTCAAAATGGGAAACCCAATTTTTGCATAAAGTTAGAGGAGCTAAAGGTTTTTTTAGGCTTGAATTTTGTTATGACTTTTTGTAAGCATAGTAGGCTAAAACAATATTGGTCAACAGATCATGGTACGAGGGTAGGCATCGTTGCCGATAGTATGACATATGCTCGATTTTGCGAAATAAGGAAATATTTGCACTTTGTTGACAACACAAATGAAAATTCAAATAATGATAGGTTGTTCAAACTTAGACCCTTTATATCTCACTGTCAAAATGCAATCAAATCTTCCTGTGATCCCGAAGAATCATTATCAATTGACGAAATGATGGTCCCATTCAAAGGTAGATCCCAAATTAAACAGTACATTAGGGGAAAGCCACATCCTTGGGGATTTAAAATATGGTGCTTGGCTGGAGTTTCTGGATACATTTATAGGTTTGAAATATACCAAGGTTCTGGTTCAGTAAATCATAAATCAAGCAGTAACTTTGGAGCCATAGGTGATGTAGTATTACGTCTCACCCAAGAGATAAAGGGCAAAAACCATAAACTATATTTTGACAACTTCTTTACAACCATTCCCTTACTCTGCAAGCTTGCCGATGACGATATTTATGCAACTGGCACAATACGGAAGAACAGGTTGAGTGGAGCAGCTTCAAAATTGAAATCAGAAAATGAACTGAAAAAAATGCAGAGAGGATCGCATTCATTGGTGACTTCTGCAGATAATGTATCAATTACAAGGTGGTATAATAATAATGCAGTCCATATAGCATCTACATTTGCAGGTGCAAACCCTATAGGAATTGCTAAAAGATGGAGTAAAAAGGAAAAAGCAACCATTGAAATACCTCGCCCTTTCTCTGTTGAGGTATACAATGCCCATATGGGAGGAGTTGATTTGATGGATTCATTGATAGGCCTTTATCGTCATAAGATGAGACATAAGAGAGGGTATCTTAGAATATTTTTCCATTTACTCAATGTAATAGTAGTAAATAGTTGGTTTCTATGGAGAATGGACACTGCAAATAAAAAAATGGATCTTTTTGAATTCAAATCTTCAATTGCGACTTCATTGATCTTCCGTAACAGAAGCATAATGAAAAAACGTGGGCGCCCTTCCTCTAGTACTATTCCTGTTGTGAAACGAAGAGTTCACATAAAGTCTCCTATTGAAGTTCGAAGAGATAATGGGCCACACTACCCAACAAAAACAGATGGAAAATATGCTTCTCTATGCCATCTCAAGGAATGCAAACGCAAAACACGATACAAATGCCTTCGATGCAATGAAGCATTATGTCCAGAATGCTTCCAGGAATTTCATGAAAAATGAATTTTATGTAAACGTAAGTGTATTATTTCACAAAAAGTTTGTGATATATTTTTTACTGTACGATTAATCTACTAAAAAAAAAACGGTTTTCTTTTCAAATGAATATAATCAGTATATTCAACTTTTTACACCCCAAATAGTATTAAGCCTCATATGAGGCAGATGCATAAAAGCTATATAAATTTCAAAATAATGTTATTATATGAAAATAATGTTGTTATGGTATGTTATAGTGAAAAAAATTTTACTTTGAAAAATTATAAGTAAAGTGACGAGAGGGTTAAACTCTTGTACTTCCTCATTTACCTCACCATTTATTTTAAACCTTATATCAGCTGGCTGATTACAGCTTTTAGGATGAAATTGCATAACCTTAGTTTTTGTAACATTAAAAAGAATGTTTGCGAATACTCTTCGCAGACTTTTAGTAGCCGATCCAGACCTTCAACAGAGGGACTTATTAACACCATATCATCGGCATAAACTAAGTTATTTATCCTTGTGTTATCTATACAACATCCCACTGGAATTGAAGTCCCATTCAGATTCGATTAGGCTTTTTCTTGTACAATAAATCCCCCCCCCCTCTCTCTCTCTCTCTATATATACACGGTGAACCAAAAGTAGGTGGACAGTAGGTTGAATACGGTTTGTGTTATATTATATTAAATATTATAACTAAATTTATTTAAATTTTATTTTGTATTATAGTATACAAAAAAATTAAATGTATTCTCAAAATAAACGTTATCATTTACTGTCCACCTACATTTGGTTCACCCTATATTATATATATATATATATATATATATATATATATATATATATATATATATTTTCAAGCCATTTCTTGCAAGGCGGGGAGGACTTGCAAAGAAAGAATATGCATCATTCACTGTCACTCGGTAACTGCCTATTGCAATATGTGTCGCTGCAGAATCCCCTTCCACAGTGGAGCCTCTCATTGATTGACCCCCATCGCTTCATATGAACTGTCCTCTATTCCATCTCTCAACTTCCTACTCAGTGTTCCCCTGCCTCTGTTCTCCGCCACCTCCATTTATATATATATTTATATATATATATATATTACTGAACCTAAATTTATTTTACAGAAGGCAGCAAAAGTCAGAGGCGCCAAAAGCTGAAGTATTCATTGGATTATGAAGAAATTTTGGACGCCCTAGATAAATGTTCATCTGATATAAACTGCTCAGATGAAGATGAGGAAGATGCTGGTCCATTGGTGGTTGAATCTGATGAAGACTCTCCTACCAATGATTCTAATACTGGATCAGATAGTGATGATGCGCCCTTAGTGAGGTTAGTAAGTGAAAGTAATAAAAGTAGACTAAAAAATCGAAACAAAGTTAGGCAAAATACTACCTGGAAAAAAAGAAAGCTGGAGGAGATGGATATTACATGGGCTATGCCTAATTCAGATGCTAATCAAAGCATAGCTGATAATTCTTTGAATCTCAATATATGTTCTACTCCATATGAGATGTTCAAAGAATACATTACAGATGACGTAGTAAATTTATTAGTAGGAAAAACTAATCAGTATTCTGTAGAGAAAGACGGAACTAGTATTCAAACAAATGCAAATGAAATGGAAGTGCTTATAGGAATGCATATGAAAATGGGCACACTCAAATATCCTCGACTTGCGATGTATTGGAGTAATACATGCGGGACAAGAAGCAATATGGCTGACTATATCTCTAAAAACAGATTCTTCAAATTGAGAACAAATTTGCACTTAGTTGATCTAAATAGACCAGACCAAAATGATCGTCTTTGGAAAGTTCGTCCATTGTTGGATAGTGTTCGAAAGAGGTGTCTGGCTGTTCCAAGACAAGAATACTATAGCATAGACGAGATGATGATACCCTTTACAGGAAAAATTAACATAAAACAATATATAAAGGGAAAGCCTAATCCCTGGGGGATAAAAGTTTTTGTTTTATGTACATCACAAGGCCTAATTACGGATTTCATTCCTTATCAGGGAAAAACAACACCGATTGAGGAAATTTATAAGCAGTTTGGGTTAGGTCCTAGCATTGTATTGAAGCTCTGTGAAACTCTTCCTGCAAATCACAATTTCAAAATAGCATTTGATAATTATTTTACGACATTGTCTCTAATGAGAGAACTAAAACGTAAAGGATTTTATTCTGTAGGCACTATTAGAAATAATAGATTGGAGAGATGTCCGCTACAGAATGAAAAAGAATTGAAGAAAAGGGGAAGGGGCAGCTCTGATTATAGGGTAGACTCCGATGGAATAACTGTGGTACGTTGGTTCGACAATAAGGCCGTAACATTGGTAAGTTCATTTGTTCAAATTGGTGAAGAGACTGACGCCAAAAGATGGGACAAAGAGAAAAAGATATTTGTGAGCGTCAAAAGACCAGAAATAGTGAAAATATATAATGAAAAAATTGGGGGTGTCGATCAGATGGATCATCTACTAGCACTGTATAGGATCTTCATAAGGTCAGAAAAATGGACACTCAGGGTTATATTTCACATGGTAGATATTGCCGTTTGCAACGCCTGGCAAGAGTATCGTAGGCTAGAGGAACAAGTAGGTACGCCTTCAAAAGAAATAATGGATCTTTTGAAATTTAGAGAACAAATTACAGATGGACTTTTGAAAGGAAACAAAGAACACTTCGATAGATCTATAACAGTTTCTTCAAAACGGCCATGCACTGCACCGAAGCCAAGACCAGGAGTAACATCACGCTATGATGCCGTTGGGCATTGGCCAAGAACATTGGACCAAAGAAATTCATCGCGATGTGCCTATGAAAAATGCAATAAAAAATCAATTGTGGAATGTATGAAATGTAGTGTAGCTCTGTGCCAGAAATTGAATAATAACTGTTTCTATAAATATCATCATCATTAGTAAATGAATTCAATATTTGAAAAATAATGTTTATTATTACAATTATATATTTAGTATGTTTTGCTGAATTGGAGCTCCATTACCCACATCGACAGGAAAATTTATTTTGTTCAATTGGAGCCCAATGTCCAGTTTCCTGGACATAGTTCAAAATGGTTTATAGGATTTTTTATGCTACAAATGTTTTTTTATAACTGTGTTTATAAATATATACATCATTATTAGTAAATGAATTTCATATTTGAAAAATAATTTTGTTTATTATTACAATTAGTTAGTATGTTTTGCTGAATTTGAGCTCCATTGGCCAGATCATCAGCAAAAAAATTTATTTTGCTCATTTGGAGCCCAATGTCCAGATTTCTGGACATCGTTAAAATTAATTATTTATAAGGAATTTAAAATTTTTTATCTTATAAATGTCTTTTTTATCCACAATGGAATTTAAAAACAATAAAACATTTTATAAATATTAGTGGTTTCATAACCTGGGATTGAAGGGGTTAAGTGAAGTAATTAATCCATCAATATACACATTAAACAACATAGGGGAGAGCAAGGGGCTTTGTCTCACCCCACAAGAGGAGCCAAAACACTCGGATAGTACATAATTATATGAATATGGTCTCGCTCGATTTGAAATCAAATTTGGCGGAGAAATATCGAACATAAAATTAATTAGTACTTTGGAATATATTGTATATTAACGGAGTCCGTACGCGATATTCCAGTTACTCGAATGAATATTATGACTTTTTTTTTTTTTTTAAATGTAAGTCTCAGTGAAAGTCCCCACAATGGGGGAAATTTGAAGGTGACTTGGGAATTTCGTGAGGTTGTCCTACTTGAAGGATAACTTTCATACCAAGTTGAGAGTCAAAGAGTAACTGCGATTCCAACACCCAAAACCCTGTAAAGATATAATGAAAGAAAAAGTATTACCTACTAATGATAATGCACTACAGTCTACAGATACTACTAATGCAAAAATGTTTCGGCATTTAGTGTGTGTGTGTGTCACAACTGGAAGCTAAAACAAGAATTACATATGTTTTGAAGTCATAACAACGTTCTAGGTTCGAACTTACTTCCTCAATTTCATTACGCGGGTTATTGACACATCTACAATGATGCCAACTTAACAATTTTGTTGCTAATTTCAGCCACTTTTAGTAACATTTGGCACCTTTTTTTGAACAGTTTGCACCTTGGTGCATTTTTAGCTACTTTGTCGTACGACTTTGGGGAGAAATTTCAAGTTACAGAGACAGCTCAGGTGAAAATCCTTTTAAGGAAATTAGCAATTTTGCATTATCCCTCGTGATATTACCTCATTCCAATGCTGACGTAGAACGTGTATTCAGTCAAATGAACATAATAAAATTAAAGCTACGCAACAGGATGATTATCCCTACGCTAAATGCTATATTGGCAATAAGATATGGGTTGCAAAGAAATGAAAAATGTTGCTATGATTATGAACTGCCAACAACAGTTCTGAGAAAAATTGGTACAACGGAGGCATATAAAAGAGTAAATGAGCCTGCCAGTGGTGAAGCTCTAGAAGATATGACCTTTGAGTTATAGAGCAACATGGTGAGTATTTTGAATGAAGTGTTTTTATTTTGTTATTAAAAAGACATAGGTAAATTAAGGTTATAGTGTGTTCCTACTTTGTGTTATAAACATTAACCGCTACTGATGGGCTGCCCATCAAGAGATAATCTTGTTTTTTGTTTTATAATACCCTGTAATTATCTAAATTCCAATGAATTTTCATCTATGATGACTTTGTACTATTATATTGGTGTAATATAGAAATTTTAGCCACTTTTAAAGGTAGATTTAGCAACAAAAAAAAAAAATTGGAGTTGGCAACACCGCATCTATTATTATGACGTGATAGAGATTGCCATACTATAAATTTTTAGCAAAAAGCGATATCAGTACTTTTTGGGGGGACGGGGAAAGGGGAGGAGTATGTTTCGGGATCATCATTATTATTATTATTGGCATATTTAATTTCGTTATTGTATACCTGGATTATCAGCCAAGAATCGAATGATGACATAACCTTTGTGAGGTATCGATATGGTGTCTTTTCGTATAGGATTATCAAGGTTTCTCCTGATCTGTCCCTTGGAATCCAGCTCCCTCACGAACTCAACGTTGGTGTTCTTCCACGAGTGGTATCCCTCCAGCGGCCCCCACTGCTCGCTTAGAAGGTAAAACCTATATCCGTGAAGGTGCACGATGCTGCCTTCATCATGAGGATCTGCAAATGGAACGAGTGGTTGTTATAAGCTTGAAGCAAAGTATAAACTATTATCCACCGTTGTTATGTTAGAAAATTTAGAAGAGGAAGAGCCATTGTTGTCCCAAAGCGATATGATGACTAAGCTAATTAACGCAGCATATTGTGTGTGTGTGAAAAATTCACTTAATTTAGAGCTAGCATTTTTGGGCTCTTGTGGCATCCTTTTTTTTGGGTGCGTGAGTATTTAACCACCTCTGTTATAGCAGAGGTTATAACCGAGTACCACAAAATTTAAAATTGAAAAACTGGAACAAAGCACTTAAATACAAGCTAAAAAACTTAATACATTTTAGAGATAATTTATTTTGTTAGATTATGGTATTAAAATATCAGAACTATACATGAAGTTGTGCAAACTTCACCCTGGAAGCAATGTTTATTTCGGTAAATACCAATTATTAAGATAATATATGATGAAATTGTTTAACCTACTAGGGGCACTCAATATATTTTGCCCCACCCTTTTTTCTTAGCTAAATAATAGACCATGAGGCTTAAATGTCTTTTGGGCCGTAAGTTTGAACTTTCTGCGCTTCACATAACCATATTTTTCCAGTTTGAACCTCCTCCACCTTGTATAAGACCGCTTTTGAACGCCCTTGTATAAAACCGGTGGTTAACGTAGTTTAGAAAAGGGCGTCTGACAGTGATGTGCGTCGTAAACAGAGTTGTTATCGAGTTCTTAACCGCAGAGAAGGAAACGGAAATATTCACAAACGTCTACAAAACGTTTACGGAGACGCTGCTGTTGATCGAAGCACAGTTGGACGCTGGTCTAAACGTGCGAGATCATCGGAGAGAGGGAGAGCCAGCCTCGATGATGAGCTACGCAGCAGTCGCCCGGCATCGGCTGTGACATTTCACACTGTGCAACGTGCTCAGCATCATTCGGTCAAATCAACGCGTCACATACAATGAGCTATCACTGAAGCTAGGAATTAGTGAAGGAAGTGTGAATACGATAATTCAGCAACTGCAATACTCAAAAGTGTGTTCACGGTTTGTTCCTCGCCAACTGACTGAAGATCACAAAGCCCAAAGAAAGTGCTTCTGAGTCGTTGGTTTTGGTTCGATACGAGACAGAAGGGGAGGACTTCCTTTCACGAACTGTGACGGGATGAGACTCGGGTACACCACTTTGAACCTGAAACAAAACGCCAATCCATGGAGTGGCATCACGCGGATTCCCCACGCAAGAAAAAGTTCAAAATGGCTCCCTCTGCAGGAATGGTTATGGCCACCATCTTCTGGGACACGAAAGGGGTGATTCTGGTGGACATTATGAAGAAAGTTCAATCAACCAACTCGGAGGCATATATTGCTACCCTACAGAGACTCCAGAGACGTATAAAGCGAGTTCGACCGGAGAGAAAACTGGAAGACGTCCTTCTTTTACACGATAACGCAAGACCACACAACAGTTTGCAAACAAGAGGGGCCATCACAAAAATGCGCTTGACTGCGTTACCCCACCCTCCATACAACCCGGATCTGGCACTTTTAGACTTCCATTTGTTTGGGCCAATGATGGATGCTATTCGTGGAAAAAAGTTTCAATGACGATGAGGTTGTTGAGGTTAAGAGGTGGCTCCAGCGGAACCCAGCGGACTTTTACCAGCAAGGAATAAAGGCCCTCGTTTCGAGGTGGAGAAAAGCCGTAGAAAAGTTTGGAGACTATGTGGAAAAATAAAAACTTGTAAAAAAGGTACGTAAGTATTTGTGTACAAAATTTCTGGAACTTACGAGGAAACTTGGAAAGAAAAAAAAAAGGGTCAAAATATATTGAGTGGCCCTCGTACTTTGTGACGGGGAAGGTCATGTGACGGAGGAAACCTACAGCCTTACTCGAGAAGAAATTACAAACTTCCTACGTACGTACATAAATAATGTAAACACTCATTTTCCATTATCTATGTGGAGGGCACGACGCTTGATTTCGGGACCGAAACCGCTCTTAGACAGTTACGCAAAGGTCCAAAGGGATTTCCCACTGGAAACGAGGTACTACCCTAAACTCGGGAATGAAGCGTTTCCTTTCACGAAACAATTGGTGGCATGCCTCTAGTAGTATATTAGGTGAACTAACGACTCCATTTACGCACCTGGCGAACGGCTTTCATTTCTCTTTCTCACATTTAAATATATTCCACGTTTCTTCACACATTTACTAATTACATCTTTCCATCTCTTAAGCGGTCTTCCTCCACTTTTTACACCTAATACGCACTAGCTATTATAGACTTTTCTCGCAATAGAAACTATCATTAAACTATACATTATTATAATGCTTACCTTCCTCAACGAGCGCTAGATCAGTGACTGAACCAAGAGGAATCTTCACGATATGCAAACATTCATCATGAAGGTTGTTTGCATTAGAGTTGTGATCACACGTCTCGTAAGAGTTCGTTTGCAAGATTACAGGAGTGGCCGGGTTATTAAAAGTGAAGCCGTTAATTAATGGCACCGGTAATCGAACATTCGGTGGAACTGAAATGCAGTTAGAATTGAGAGGATCATTTACTTTCGAATAAAAATTTTGAAATTGGGTCTGGCGTAGAACTTCGGTGAAAATAGAAGCCGTACGGTCTGTCGGTAAATACGGTACGAAAAAACTAAAAATCGTATACGAACCGAGGACGAAGGTCAAACTATTTGGTGGGCAAATGTTCATCCCAAATTATAGACGGTGTTTATCGCCCATAACTAATAAAAGGCCAGTTATATTGTATGGGATCTGTTGTGTTGCGTTCATACATTACGACACACACACACACACACACACACACACACACACGCGCGCGCGCGCACACAAGCGAGGAACCGACTATTTTAAATCTACATAGCTATAAAAACTAGTTTAACCTAACCTTAGGGCCATCGAATGAAGAAGGGTGTGATAGGTGGTTTTGGACGCAACTGCTGGCTCGAAAGTTGTTTTCTGTTAAAGTATTAAATAGTGAGGTACTCGCTAACCTACGGTAACTTAACCTAACTTAACCAACGTATCTTTTTGCCACTAATAAAACTATTAAAAATTTTAAATGTTCCGTGGTACCAAAGGTGTTACTTCAAAAAAAATTACTCCACTTATCACACACTCGACCTCATTTATGCCCACTTGCCTACGCGCGAGCATACAAAAGTGTACCACCTTTTTTAATAATATACAACTTTCTTCCTGTATAAACTCTATTACTTGTACGTACTTTGCAATTGTCTCAAAATGCGAGGAAAGTGACCTTTCACGAAACTCTGATTAACCATCATTTTAGTAAACCCAAAGAAGAAAGTCAAGTCGGCGCGTTCCTTGTTCAACTCTTCAGGTAAAGTTCTCACAGATTTTAAATCTCTCAGACAAGGATTATCAAAATCACAAATTCCATTTAGGCCGTTAATTTGCTGGAAAGAAACCATAAAAAAAAGTTGTTATTCAATCTTTATTGGTAAAAATAATTTTTATAATTTCCCCCCAAAATTTAACCGACCATTTATTTTTCATGTCTAGTTTGGCTCCTTAAGCTTTAAGCTTTACACTGGGCTCTCAGACTAATTATAAAATATGCATCTCCTGCATTTTTACCCATTTTGCACCAGTAAGAGAATTTAAATAAATAATCGTATTCATTTTTAAAATAATTTTCCTATACCCAAGGCTTTCCGAGGGTTAATAACTTTTGTAATTCATACAGAATTATCAGACATTATCTAAAGAACCAGTTTCCCATTCTCCAAATGGTGGCCACAACGCTTGAACTAGGGACCGAAAACTAATAAATTACACTCGAGGCTATATAATAAGAATATATGAATTCTAAACTTGATGTTAAAGAAGCAGGAAAAACCGGTGTACCCACAAGTGGTTGAAACAAATTTATTTCACGAAATGAAAGGTCAAAGAATCATAGTTTGCATTTCGACACGAAGGAAGGTTGAAATCAATAGTGTGGCTTTCCTGCAGTTGAAGAATTATGCTAATTTTCATTAACAGTTACTAATATTTTTATACTGAACCAATTTTCTAACCAGGAAATAACTAGAGTAGAGATTACTATACTATGCCAAACAGATGCACTACTAAGACTTGAGGATTCCTGCAGAAGCTTTGGCTTGTAAGAATCTCTTAAGTATTACGGTGAGCTTGAACATGCCATTAAGGGTGCGAGTGGAAGTAGTTTTAAGATTAAAAATGGGGAAAAGTAAATGTCAATCCAGGGTGGGCAGAATAATGTGCTGATTTGTATGATGTAGCAAAAAATGTATTCGTGGAATGGGTTGCTATGGGGAAACCTAGGCAGGGGGAACTACTACAACTGAAAAATAGAACTCGTGCTAGATTCAATGGTGCTCTTAGATTTATAAGGAAAAATGAAGAGAATTTCTAGCCAGAAAATTAGGCAATAGCAATACTTCCAGTAGGAAATTCTGGAAGGAGGTTAATAAAATTAACAATAGTAATCTTACCTTGCCAAATGTAATAGATAATAAAGGGTGTAGGCCTACATGGTGGAAAAAACATTATGAAACCCTATTTAATTGCCTCGGGGGGGGGGGGGGGGGGGTGTAGACTAAATATATGGCTAAATGTAGAATGCTCTGAGGAGCTACTAATTAATGACTCAAAAATCTGGCAGGCTATTCATAAGTTAGATGATGATAAAAGTTGTGGCCTAGATAGCATACAAGCAGAACATTTAAAATGTTGGAGCCCTTGTATAATATCTATGCTTGCAATGTGTGTCACAAGCTGTATGATACACGGGTACTTGCCACAGTCCATTTTGCCAGTTGTTAAAAATAAGGATGCTAGTATCTGTGATAAGAATAATTATAGGCCAATAGCATTTACCAGTATAATTTCTCAGGTGTTAGAATATGTCATTTATAATAGGATAAGTACTTACTTGCAGACTTATGACAATCAGTTTGGTTTTAAAGTGAAACATGGTACTGACATGTGCATTTATATGCTAAAGGAAGCCGTTCTAAAGTACAAGATGTCAAGTAGTAATGTATATTCCTGTTTTCTAGATGCATCAAAATCATTTGATAGAGTTAACCATCACAAATTTTTCAAGAAACTCTTGTGTCGAGGGGAACCTAAATATATACTTAGGATACTTGCATTCTGGTTACAGAGCAGACCATGTTTGTAAGATGCTAAAGCACTGTATCACCAGGTTTTAAGGTAACTAATGGTGTTAGGCAAGGGGGTATATTATCACCCTATCTTTTCTGTATATACATGGATGACCTTACCAATGAATTAAAAACTGCACGTACTGGCTGTGTTATTGGAAAGGAAAAAATTAATCATTTAATATATGCTGATGACCTTGTTCTTCTGTCACCCTCTCCCCATGGGCTGAGAGTACTATTAGAGATATGTGAACAATATGACGCAGAAAATTACATCACCTATAATGGGGCAGAGAGTTGTATTTTGATTTTTAGGTGTAATCTACTGAAACATGTATCATGTAGGTCTTTTGAAATGAATGGTTAGACAATACGTGTAAATACTTAGGCCATGTAAATTACTCACGAGCTGCGAGATGAACTTCATATTGAGAGGCAACGCAAAAAGCTGTATGTACAGGGTAACGTGCTAGTAAGGAAATTTGGTAGATGTTCAGAATCAGTTAAAACTTATCTTTTTAGAACTTCTGTACTGCATTGTATACATCCCATCTGTGGTGAAACTATACAAAAACTGATATGAATAAACTCAGTTTATTACACTAGTATATGCATATTGTATGTTGGGTTAAATGGCTATGCTGGCATTAGTTTTGTACTTGTATGTTAAGTTAAATGGCTATGTTGGTCTTATTTTTCTATTACGTCCAGTGTATAATATTTAAATTGTACTTGTATGTTAGGTTAAATGGCTATGGATCTGAATGATCCGCAACAAAGATGTTTTGTTTATTGTATAATTAATAATTTGAAATATAATTTCCACAAAATCATATCCGAACTCAGCTTCCCATAATTCATCAGCATTTTTATTAAACTCATCTATTTTCATAATTTCTCTGATTTCTTCATTAAGCTACAATTATTTTCTCCTACGTATACAAATGATCTTTTTCAGTTAATGATGTCTCGTGTAATAACAATATACATAAAATTGCCACATAATTAATCAAACAGCCATTCAACTTAGCATACTGGCATACTATGTTGGCCCTATTTTTATTAACTTCAGTGTATAATACGTAAGATTGTACAGGGTGTTCTGAATGTCTTGTTACTCCAGTGTTCTGTAACTATGGTAATGAAAGTATATAGTAGAAAACACTGCGAGACATTTTATTTTATACAGAATTATACAACATTGTGGTTTATACACACAAGTTTATCATGTATCCAATGGATCTGTATGGAAACCATCGTTCTCACTGCACAATGATTTTACGCCAGGTTCGGTGTGCTATGCTCCTCAGCATTTTAGGTGTTACAAGTTTAAAAGCATCCTTTACGGCTTCCTTTAGTCCGTCATTGGAATCAACGTTTTTGAAAAACCTTTTCCTTTATAAATCCCCATAATGCATTATCACAACTCGAGAGATCTGGGCTTCTCGGAGGCCATTTTAATGCAGACCCCCTCCCAATCTATCAATCAGGAAACGCCTCATTTAAATATTCATGAACCCTCACAAGGAATACTGAGGAAGTGCTCCATCCTGTTGGAACCAAACATCATTTAATATTCCGAGATTATACATAGGTGTAACAAGTCTTTTGGGACACCCTGTACTTTTATGTTAGGTTAAGTGGCTATGGATTGTGAATGATCCGCAATTTGTATATCCAAGAGGAGCAAAAGAAAAGTTTAAATTTATAACTAACTTTCAGGATCGTCAGTTTTATTCTAAACGATAAACAAATGCAGGTTGATGATGAAACCTCAAATAAGTCACAAACCTTTCCTCGCGGTTTGTCTTTCGTAAATCTCGGTTTGGGTTTATCTGGCAAAACTTCTCTTCTAGTTTTTTCTTCCCGTCGAAAAGTGAAGCGCGACTCCTGTACGTAATCTAATATGGCGGTCTGGTAAACAGAGTCGTGGAGGCAGTCCTTTTGTCCCACGAAAGATATCCAGTAAGGCTGAGGGTATTGGTTGGCATGCAAAACGAAATCCCACCGCTCTCCTTAATGGACAAGAATATTCACATTATACATACATACATACATACATACAACATACCCTTCCCAAAAAAGTTTTATCAAATAAACTGAACTGAGTCCCAGGGGGGCAGCATTCGCTCCCATCCACACGTATCATAAACCTTAGGCCCAACTTGTAATGATGATGACTATCAGCCTGACCACCGTGCTCACCCCATCTAGCGTGAGATTATTGAGAAAAACCAACGTACCTGGATGGATCACGATGGAAGTGACATTATAAGGCGTTACTGGGGCACCATCTGTTGCTATAACTGTAAGTAAGTGGTCATCTATCGTCACGCTTATTGGGCAGTTCAAAAATGCTCCACTAATTAATCGAAACCTGTATTTCGTCCCTGTTAAAATAATACAAATAAAAAAAAATAATAATGTTTAGGGTTGTTTAACCCCCTTCGTAAGTTCTCAAGTCATATGACGGAGGGGTCTTATAGTATTTTCGTAGTACCCGTACCAAGGAAGACCCAGAGTGGCAATTTAATTGCTGAAATCGGGTATACCCATTCGTCAAGACCAAAACATCGACAATCTAAAAAAACAACTGAACAAACTGACCTACCTTAATCTAACCTAATAATAACTTGTCGATAGAATGTCAAGTCGGTCAGATGACGTATGGCTGCCGAAATCAAAAGTCCGAGGTGAGGATTGAACCCAGAATATTTAGAACAGTCTCGTCGCTTTACACTAGAGTAACCAGCGTCCATAGCTCAGCGAGTTAGTGTCTTCACTTCGCTTATAGGGAAACGATGAGTTAGGGGGTTCGAACCCCGACGATGCTGGTAATAATAATAATACAGGAGTTAGAGCAATGGCCGCATTTGTTGGCCTGAGCGGTGTGCCAGTTTCCGGCCCTCCTGAATTATTCTAACTATTCCCATTAGGATATTCTGACGGGTACACAGATAGATGGTAAATAAAATAATTTTGGCTACCTAAAAGTTTTAATTATATGCAAAGCTACTTTATTAAAAAGTTACAGTAATTTTAAATTCATAAAATATAGGAATCGCTTACATCTGAGTAGTGTCAATGTTAATGTATCGTCGCTGTACGAATGTATCTTCATTCAAATGCATAAGTAACGCGTGTTGCTCTAATACGTTTTTACCAGTAACGCGTATCAAAACTTAATTACTGATACACAATACATCGAGATTTAAATTATTCTATTTGTACAGTCTAAAGTTTTAACTTTTAATTAAGTAACTATCATATTTCGACACCAAAACCTCAAATTCCCTTATTTGACGAGTACGAGGAAAATAAACTATACGTTTTCATATTTTGTTACGTGGAAAACGTATGTACAGTTGTACACGCCTTCACGCGACTCTCGCAGTTTGTACTTCAGTTTCCAGGAACGAGCGTTTAAATAAAAAGTTGAATCACCTGAAGAACAGGGCCCCCAGCTTTCATTAGTTAGCTTTATAAAGCTAACTAACGAAAATATCACGACCTAACCTAACCAATCGTAGGTCAACTGTACGCCCTTGACGATTGGTTAAGTCGTGATATTTTCTTTAGTTAGCCTTATAAAGCTAACTAAAGAAGGCTGGGGGGCATGATCTTCAGGTGATCCAAAAAATTTAACTTTTTTAACTTGGATGGATGGTTAGCAAAGACTATCCAAAACCAACTCAATTAATGTCCCCCTATATAAGAAAGAGCCGAAAACTAGGTCTCTGAGGTTCACTATGTCACTTCTTTTTTTTTTTAAGATTGTGTAGTATGTAAAATGCGTGTATGTGTAGCGAAGAGTAGAGGGAGAAAGCATGCTGGGCTGCTTAGTTTTCCCTCAAATTTGAACGCCATAAAAATTATAAATAGTGAAAAGTTCTCGCTGTCATTCCGAGGCATATCGAAGTATAGGCCTGCAAGTACTTTTTTAATTTGTATTAACACACTAACTATATTTAATTATTGATAAGAAAAGTATCGTATGTATCAAGTTGTATCGTCAAAATCGTCTATGTTAAATCTTGTCCGCTTATTTTAAAGTATGTTACGTGGGTCTCGATGCTATACAGATACTGCGAATATTGTTTATCGTATTTGAAGTTTAGAACGCTACATTTCTTCGCGTATCTTGCTTATCTCTTGATGCACCGAAATAAATGACTAACTTAAATACCACCATTGTAATTATGCTATTGAAAACGGGTCAGATATCGCCTGCAATTTGAAACAAATACCTTTCCTACAAACGGTACAATGTGAACGCGCGTGTCCAATCTGGAATGTGACATATCGTAATCGACCTATGGCAATTTTTATTAAATTTTACCTATTTTATCTATTTATCTATTTACAGATAATTTACCTTCAACAACTTGAAACCTTTGATGCTTGACAGTGTGTGGAATTGGAGCAATACCGTTTCCCTGTAAATAAATAAAAAAGAAATTATATATATATATATTATATATATATATATATATATATATATATATATATATATATATATATATATATATATAACTTAATATAAAAGTGAAACCTAATAAATTAAATCTGTAAAAATATTTTATTTATCAGATAAATAATAAAAAAAAGGTTACACCCAAGACGCTCATTTCCTCACAACGTGGGGTTGAATATGCCCCAAGGGTCACCCGAGCCAGAGCAGAAACGGAGTAAGAGGCCAACTCAACTCCACCCGGTGCTAGCGGCTGGGAGCGAACCAGCTCTGAGTTTGTCACCGTAACCACTGATCTACCGGACGCCCATTTATTTGATTTAGTAATTTATTTTCACAGAGAATTTGAACATAATAAATATCATCTTTAATAATATAAAAAAAGTGAACAACTCTCGCGGACTAATTGCTAAAATCTGTTTTCGAGTCGTCACTTCATTCTGCAGTCAAGTTATCATCAGTATGATGACGACGATGATGATGACGATGATGATGGCAATGGCAATAATTTGGAAGGTTGTTTAGCCTTCGTAACGGTAAAGGTTATGTGACGGGGGTGACCTACAGCTTTACGTGGGACACGAACCCTCTACGGGTCGGTACATCATCTGAACGCGGAGGACGGTCTACCCCCATCCAACTAATAAACAAACCAAACGTCGCTTACTGGTATGTCACTGGGAAATCATCAAAGTTACGGGTCACGACCAAAAGTTATACAATGTACGATACTGTTGACGCTAAGATTATCCGTATCTTATTTGTAATAAAGAAATGAGAAATAGCTCCTCGTCCATGCACTGACTAACCTCGTGTGGACCTAATCCGTTGACTAAAATGGATTTTGGATAATCCGTGAATCCGCCCAAAAGGTGTAAAAAGAATTTTTCTTCTCCCAGAATGTATGTCCAGTCATTTAACTTCAGTAAAAAAATTATTTACAATTATTAACCTGTTTTTTTAAAGTATAACTGCGGAAATAAATTCGCAGAGTATTTAAATAAAAAAATATATATATTTTTATTTTGGTTAGAACGAATAATTTACAAAAAATGACTAATTAGTAAATTTTGAGTCTTAAAAACAAAATCTGCGAATTTACTTCTCGAACTGTACATCAAAATACGATCTCGTACGCTCCAGTGGATTTCCTTAACCTGGTATAGGAATGGGTTTCCTTAACCGGGTATAGAGATCTAGGAAAATCTGTCTTTACTCGAGGGATACTCACGGACAGAATCGCATTTAACCCGATCAAGGGCTATTCATAAAACAAAATCAACCTCGATGTTGCTCGTGTCAAAAAGTGACACACTCGTAAAAAGATTGCAGAGATAAACAAGTCCTCAAAAAGTATGCCCTGTTCCCTCACCATCATAACGTGATCGGAGAGGTCTTCGTCATAAAGGTGATAATTCGGATCAAAATCCTTTGGACTTCTAACGATCAAGGAACCGAACACGCCATCTCCTCTCTGAAAACCTAGAGAATACGTTGTTACACTTACTGTGGCTATTTCATTGCAATTTGGAAGGCACTTTTCGTACCCATAAAATTAAAACATTAAAACAAGTACATTTAAGAAATTTTTGAAGTTAATAGGTAGTACCATTTTGAAGATTATAAATTGTTTGTAATTAATAATAATGGGTAGATTGTCATGATTTGGGTTATGTAAATTCAGGGAAAGCCGATGAGGGCTAGATAGTAAACATCTTTGGTCAGGTTAATGAAATTAACTTAATGAACTTTTGCACATTCTGCAGGGGGAGAAAGGTGTCGACCACTGAATAAGGGTTGACCGAAAATACCCTACACCTTGAATTTTATATATATATAATATATACCTGTCTGCGCGTGCCAGAAATGAGTGCCAGGTGGATTGGCAATAAAACTGTACGTGAATTTTGTATGAGGCATAATGGGACACTGAGTAATCCCCGGTTCACCATCCATATGAGGGGAACCCTGTTCCCCATTTTCTCCCCTCATGGAGATGCCATGCCAATGAATAGACACCCCGGAAGAGACTAAATAGTTCCTGACAGTCACTTTCACCGTGTCTCCTTCACACACCTGAGGACAAAAGAATTATAAACAAAAATAGTGAAAAGGACGAAATAAGAAAGAGGATCTGGAAAAGTAATTCCACATTTTATTTAAACTGCAACCAACACAAACCTTTTTTTATTTAAGATAACGATTATTGCATGCAATATTTATACAATAGGCCCTTACACTTTTCCGTACACTAAACAGCAGTGATGTAGTCAGGCCCACCGAGAGGGTGAGGATAATGTGGAAAAATCTCCTGGGCCCGGAAAGAGGGGGGAATAAAATCTACAAATATTAATAAAGCAAATGACTAAATAACAGAGAGGAACTATAATTAATGAACATACATTTTAGAGAGATTATCATAGTCAAACTGAAACGGATAAAATATTATCCGCGGTCCACCAATGCCCAAGACCGACTGACACATCTGGGAACCATCGTAATTGAAAGCCAGTTAGCCCGTACTTTAAATTTCATCAGAATCATTTACCACTTTGCTAGAGAGAAGGCAAAGAAAGTACGCTTCTAATTATGAAAATCTTGCAGTAAACAATTGTCTCGCTTTCATGGACTGGTACTGCATTTGTAAAATGTATGGTGATACAATTAATATAAATAATTGATTCGAAAAATAAAATGGTCATTTTCTTCCGAGTTGTTTATTCATACTGTGTTTTGAATAGTGACTCGGACATATAATCAGTTTGCTCGTTATGTATACAAAAAACGTTCATAATAAAATATTGAGTAAACAGGGGGGGGGGGGCCCATATACCAATCCTTCCCCGGGACCCGTGGCAGCTCTCGGCGGCCCTGGATGTAGTCGAAACCACCATGGCCGAGATCGAGACCTAAGTACCCGAGATCGAGACCAGAAAAAAGGTCTCGAGTCCTACATCACTGCTAAACAGGGGCTAAGCAACAGGTACCTGTAATGCAGGACCAGGTAGTTGTTCATTAACTACAGTAATTAGTCTCGTAATACCGTCGGCTTGTATACAACCAGGATGATCCGTACAGGAGAAATTCCCGCAAGTTTTACAGTTCCTGAAAGACAAGAATGCGTATACTAAATATCGTTCAGGTCTTAACTACAGAAAAAAAATAATCATAAAAACAGTTATTTCGTTTGTGCCAAAATATGCATACCCTTCGATTGTTTAAATTCTTTTAAGCTCTAATACGGTATAAATCTACCCGAGAGTTCAACTAACCTAACCTCTCCTACAGTGAAAGTAAAAAGATGTCTCATTTGGCACAAACTAAACGACACAAAAGGAACACATTTTGGCGTGTAAATTAAATTTTAGCGCAAACATTTCTCCCATTTTGTGCGCATCTAAATATTAACTTAAAATTTCAACTTCTTTATGTTAAAATTGACGTAGTGAATTTTAACAGAAATGTCCTCGACTTTGTAAACCAAGTAGGGTAAAATACATAACAGTCATTTTAAATACGTACCAAGTATTGTTTATAAACAACGATTTATATTCTGAATAATGTCTGTTGAATGAATATAAAATTACAATAAAAAATGTCCTGAAGTTCCTCGTCACGAGCAACAACAGACTATGAAAAGCACTGTGCACATAAACAAATTCGGACAGCTCGATGTATAAAAATCAATCCACAAATAAAATCATAAAAACAAAGTGCCAGTCATTTGTATTAACATATGAAGAATCAGTCAGTGGAGAAATTTAACTAAAACAAATCGTATTACGGGTGTAGGCTGAAGCCAGTTTCTAAAATGGATATTAACATTGTAACTTGTTAACTGTAGAGAAAAATTTAACTGTTATTTCATTATCAGACACGTAAATGTAAATAGGGGTGGTGATAAACTTTCCTTACATTAGACCCAAATAATTATAATATTTCAAAATCTGAAGGCGATTTTTGTAAGTAATAAATTTTATATTGTTATCCTTTAAGCAGGGGCGTACCTAAAGTATTTGGCACCCGGGGCGGATCCTTCCTTTGGCACCCCCCCTCCCCATAAATAATTTTAAAATTTAAACACACAGAAAAATATACTATGTTTGCAAGTAGATTTTTAAACAGTACAGTACTGTCATAAGCAAATTGGAAATAAGAAAAATGCACGATATTAAAAATTCAGTGAACAGCCAGAGCTGGGCAGTATTTAAATACATTTGTATTTAAATACGTATTTAAATACATTTGTGTATTTAGAACTGTATTTATAAATACATTGTTTTTCATGTATTTAAATATAGTATTTAAATACTTTAATGAGTATTTAAATACAATGTATTTAAATACTCAAAATATAAAAATGTAAATACTTTTACTGGTTTAATACATGTTCTGTACTAGCACAGTACGACGCGTCGACAGTGTAGTACAGCATGGTTCATGTTTCAACGTGTCAGTTCAATCAGTTGTGTGCCACTCTTAGTCGAAAGCGGTTGATTTCTTTATCGTGTGCGTGTCATGGCTTAGTGAATTAGTGAATGCATATGTTAAAATTTGTATGTATTTAAAATGTATTTACAAATGTATTTAAATACAATTGATGTATTTTGTATTTAGTATCTAAATACATTCGTAAAATGTATTTAGTATTTAAATACATTTCTCCCATGTATTTAGTATTTAGTATTTAAATACATTCAATGTATTTATTGCCCAGCTCTGTGAACAGCCTATTATTCAAAGGTAAATAGAGAGGATTCACAGTCTCTGCTTTCGAGCCTTAATTTCTGCAAATTGATCAATGACCTCATTAAAATTCACCTCCTTTGCATATTCATGTTCAATTGAAAGTAAAGCCAGATTTGTCAATCTTGTCTGACTCATGGTCGAGAGAAAAGTTTTTTATCAATTTCAATTTGAAAAAACTTCTTTCACCTGAAGCAATAGAGAGACAGACAGTCAAAAAGAATCTCAAACACAGTGACAAGTTTGGCAAAGATTCACAATAAACTCCAGAAACTGCAATGCTGTCCATTTCTTTGCCTCTTCAACGATTTCCTATGGACATCTCCTAATTAGTTTGGCTTTAAAAGGTCCCACTCAACTGACCTGTGTATCTATGCACTTAAAGAAACAATATCTAAATACATTGACAGTAATTCAACCATTTATAGCTGTTTCCTTGATATAAGTAAGGCATATGATAGGGTGAACCACAATATTTTATTTGCAAAACTAGAAGACAGGAAGGTTCCCATGTACATATTAAATTTATTGAAATTTTGGTATTCCCACCAATCTTTCACTGTTAGGTGGGGCAATGTACTATCCGAGTGTTTTGGCTCCTCTTGTGGGGTGAGACAAGGCTCCTTGCTCTCCCCTATGCTGTTTAATGTGTATATTGACGGATTAATTGCTTCACTTAATGAGGCAACAGTAGGATGTTGTATAGATAACACAAGGATAAATAACTTAGTTTATGCCGATGATATGGTGTTAATAAGTCCCTCTGTTAAAGGTCTGGATCGGCTACTAAAAGTCTGCGAAGTGTATTCGCAGAAACATGATATTCTTTTTAATGTGACAAAAACTAAGGTTATGCAATTTCATCCTAAAAGCTGTAATCAGCCAGCTGATATAAGGTTTAAAATGAATGGTGAAGTAATTGAGGAAGTACAAGAGTTTAAGTATTTGGGTCAAACTACTACCAGCTCCTTGAGTGATGACTCGGATATAAGAAAACAATCTCGAAGCCTGTGTGCTAAAGCGAATATGACCATAAGGCACTTTCGTTTCTGTACAAGTGAAGCTAAAGACACACTCTTTCGTACTTTCTGCAGTAATATATACAGTCAGCAACTCTGGGTGAATTGTAAAAAAGGTTCTGGCAGAACCCTAAATTTGCTGTACAACAGGTCGTTTAGACTCTTACATAAATTACCCCCGAGATGCTCAGCTTCGCAAATGTTTGCAACCCGCAATGTTCCGAGCTTCCCGGAGGTAACAAGACGTGCTCAACACAGTCTAATGCAAAGAATTAAAAAATCAACCAACCCGATCATCCAAGCTATCCATGAGTCCTGCCATTTATCCTCTAAGCTATGGACTTTTTGGTACGAAAACGTCTGTCTGTAGCTCCACTTAACTTCGACAGTGCGGTATTATTTCTAATCAATTGTATATATTTTTATCCTTAGTGTATGAACTGTCATTGTATTAATAATATTTGTCATATGAACTATAGTCTGCCAATAAACCTTTTCCTTTTCATTTTCAACGCTGATTTTGGCAGCTTCCAAATGCCTCCGAAGTCGTCCAATTTCCACACTGATATCTTCATCAGAGAATTCATCGAAAATCTGTGTCAAATTTGGAATATACTCCTGAAGTTCTTCTTCTGTTGCAACAACCAAAGTGTTTGACTGAATAACAGCGAAGATTGGCAGAATTTGATCCATTGCCTTAGAACGACTCTCCAATTCTTGATGAAAGCGATCAAGACATTCAAACACAGCCATCTTTCCTGGCATCCTTTTTCGGACCTTTACTCTCCCTCTTCTCTCCATAGAAATGTTCATTTCCTCACACTTTGTAGTTGCATAACATCACGACGATGCATTTACCGGGTATTATAACATCACGACGATGCATTTATAAACACTTAAACATCATTATGATACCACATTGTCAAAAATTACTGGACACTGGTATAGGTACCATGATATTGTTATAAACACCAGCATTTTATGCTTTATCATAATTATTTAATAAAACATACCTCACGTATGTGGAGTCACAGTGTCAAGTGAACAAGACTTGGAATGTCAGTTGCAGCCAGCTGGCTATGCTCAACAAACTGATGACTAAAACGTCAACAAACGTTCGCCTTTCGATGTAATTTTTATCAAATATTTAATTTTTCGTTTGTAAATTTTGTATTGCCAATAAAAATAAAAATTTATTTTATAGTGGAAATTAACATTAAGCTGTTGTAATAGTTTGAACATTTTTTTATTTTTTTCTTTGGCGAATTTTTCATTTGGTTTGAAAACTTGTACTGCTATTTCAACTCTCCCGATGGCACCCCCCTCCTGGCTGTCACCCGGGGCGGACCGCCCCTCTCGCACCCCCCTTAGTACGCCACTGCCTTTAAGTTAAAACAATAAGACGTACGTGACGCGATATCATTTAATCTAGGATAAAAACTTGTGGCGAATCTGCATAGGCAACATCTCAAATGAAAGTTTGTCGTCGGTCGTCTATCGAAAACAATCGAAGTCTGCACATATCAGCGAGTTCGTCTCTGCAGTATCAAATGCAAGACTTTTTAAATCCTCCATTAACTAAGAAATAAACAAATACTTCAAAGTGCAGGCGTGTCTAACACGAACCTCACACGAAGGAATATTGAACCCCGCGAGCTAAGGACTCGCTGTACAAACTAATGTGATTACGAACATCATCATTATTATTATTTTATAAAATTATAACTGGACTCTTGGAAGTGAAGGTGATTCGAGTACTTAAATCCGCACTCTGCACGCCGAGTGCGTGCCGCGAATTGACTCATGATTCAAAGTGACTTAAGTCTCACTTTGTGGGAAAGAGAAAAAATTAGAAAATCGTGATCAGAAGTGACTCAGATACTCGAATCACCTCTTGAATTTTGGTGCTTTGAATGCGCTTGAATCACTTTCGCTTCCAAGCGCCCAATTAATACAAAAGAAAGGCTCTGAATTAAGCGCTCGCCACTGTGAAGGTGCAGTACCTGTTAAAAATCGTACACTAAGCAGTAAAGTTTTCAATGGTTCGGTACAGTACACTTAATTACTGTACTGTTCCATTAAAAAAAAAAAAAAAAAACTTACCATGAATACGTTTGGAAACTATGGACTTTGAAGTCAAATTGGCATGTATAATGTTCTCCAGGATGACATTCGCGCATACAGCTTCCTCCTGGAAAACAAATTACGTATATATGATAATGATAAGCTTTATTGGCAGGATATAAATCCCATAAAATAGTACAATATTGTTGAAGGTAATAAACGATAAGATAAATCAAACAATAATAAATTTAAAAACAAACTCCAAATTATAACCAAAAGAGAAAATAAAACACGTACTGGAACAAGAAATAATACTCTTAATAAAAAAACCCTAGCCACTGCTAAGACTACTGAAATCAATGATAATGGCAATAATGCTGTTTACCAGCAGGAAACAGATCCTCCAGCCTAAAAAAAGGTACAGTATCCATCAAGGTAATCAACGATACAACTAATTAAAGAAAAAGGACGACGAGAAATAGTAAAAATAGTAAAAAATAGTAAAAAATAGTAATAACAGCATCATAAAAATAAAAAGTACACGCAATGGGATGGCTACTGTAGGGGTTAAGTGGGACTACAAACACTTTCCTACCAAGAGGTTCACAGCCAAGAAGACAAAGCAGGACTAATGAATAGCTTGGACAATTGGATTGTCCGAGTTTTTAATTCTTCGCATTAGATTGCAGTGGGCGCGTCTTATTTATTACCTCAGGGAGGCTCAGAACGTTGCGGTCAGCGAACATTCGAGAGGCTGAGCGTCTTGAAGGTAACTTATGTACAAAGAGCTGTTGTAAAGCAAACCGAGGGTTTTGCATGAGCCTTATATATATATATATATATATATATATATATATATATATATATATATATATACCTCGGTGGTGTAGTGGTTAGCATCACTGACTACGAATCCATCGGTCCCGGGATCGAGACCCAGTGAGGGCAGGCGGCGCGCAGCAAAACTCAGTTGTTCATCCTTCCACACAATAAAAAAAATTGGTTGGTATATAAATGTGTACCTTGGGTATCCCAGTGGTTGAGACGCTGGGCTGCTGATTGGGAGGTCGTGAGATAGAGTCCGGGTGAGAACTTTGTAATTTCTGACCGCCCGTGGTGCGGCGTGGTTCGGATTCCACGTTAAACTGTAGGTCTAAGGTAGAGCGAAAAGCTTGACCTTCGTCAGAATGAACAATTAGGGCGGAAGCAAAACCAAGGTTAATGAAGGTTATATACATGGGTGTGTGTGTGTGTGTGTGTGTGTGCGGGCGCGTTACAAATCAGAATGGTCCCCGAAAAACTTGTTTACACACACACACACACACACATATATATATATATGTATATATATATATATATAACCTTTGGTTAGCTTCCGCCTGAATTGTTCATTCTGACGAAGGTCAAGATTTCACTTCACCTTAGGGCTTAGACCTACAGTTTAACGTGGAATCCGAACCACGCCCCACCAGCAGCCCAGCGTCTTAACCACTAGGCCACCCAGGGTACCAATTTATCTACCAACCACTTTCTTTATTGTGTGGAAGGATGAACAGCTGGGTTTTGCTGCGCGCCGGCTGCCGTCAGCGGGTCTCGATCCCGGGGCTGATGGATTCGTAGTCAACGACGCTGACCACTACACCACCGAGGCGTAAAAAAGAATATATATATATATATATATATATATATATATATATAAGCAAACAACCACAGGGAAAAGGAAACACAAAGTCCGAGCGCTTTCGTGATATATTCACATTATCAAGGAGGATAATGTGAATATATCACGAAAGCGCTCGGACTTTGTGTTTCCTTTTCCCTGTGGTTGTTTGCTTATTAATAAGATCACGTGTTATTTTGTGATTTTAGTGCATATATATATATATATCGTAAAGAACGACGCTTGTATAGGAGATATTCCGCGCAAGACGAGAAAGAGAAAACAACAAATGAAAAAATGAAGTACCACCTGGGAATCGAACCCGGGATCTTCCGATTGCCGGTCAGACGCGATAACCACTACACCATGGACTTCACTCTTCCAAATGCCGTAATTCCTCTACATACTCGCAGAAACCAATGCCCCAAGGGGGCACCTCCCGCTTGCCGTAACATTATATACATTCAACTGCAAAGAACACGCAGTATAAATAACGTAAAGAACGACGCTTGTATAGGAGATATTCCGCGCAAGACGAGAAAGAGAAAACACAAATGAAAAAATGAAGTACCACCTGGGAATCGAACCCGGGATCTTCCGATTGCCGGTCAGACGCGATAACCACTACACCATGGACTTCACTCTTCCAAATGCCGTAATTCCTCTACATACTCGCAGAAACCAATGCCCCAAGGGGGCACCTCCCGCTTGCCGTAACATTATATACATTCAACTGCAAAGAACACGCAGTATAAATAACGTAAAGAACGACGCTTGTATAGGAGATATTCCGCGCAAGACGAGAAAGAGAAACAACAAATGAAAAAATGAAGTACCACCTGGGAATCGAACCCGGGATCTTCCGATTGCCGGTCAGACGCGATAACCACTACACCATGGACTTCACTCTTCCAAATGCCGTAATTCCTCTACATACTCGCAGAAACCAATGCCCCAAGGGGGCACCTCCCGCTTGCCGTAACATTATATACATTCAACTGCAAAGAACACGCAGTATAAATAACGTAAAGAACGACGCTTGTATAGGAGATATTCCGCGCAAGACGAGAAAGAGAAAACAACAAATGAAAAAATGAAGTACCACCTGGGAATCGAACCCGGGATCTTCCGATTGCCGGTCAGACGCGATACCACTACACCATGGACTTCACTCTTCCAAATGCCGTAATTCCTCTACATACGGCATTTGGAAGAGTGAAGTCCATGGTGTAGTGCTTATCGCGTCTGACCGGCAATCGGAAGATCCCGGGTTCGATTCCCAGGTGGTACTTCATTTTTTCATTTGTTGTTTTCTCTTTCTCGTCTTGCGCGGAATATCTCCTATACAAGCGTCGTTCTTTACGTTATTTATACTGCGTGTTCTTTGCAGTTGAATGTATATAATGTTACGGCAAGCGGGAGGTGCCCCCTTGGGGCATTGGTTTCTGCGAGTATGTAGAGGAATTACGGCATTTGGAAGAGTGAAGTCCATGGTGTAGTGGTTATCGCGTCTGACCGGCAATCGGAAGATCCCGGGTTCGATTCCCAGGTGGTACTTCATTTTTTCATTTGTTGTTTTCTCTTTCTCGTCTTGCGCGGAATATCTCCTATACAAGCGTCGTTCTTTACGTTATTTATACTGCGTGTTCTTTGCAGTTGAATGTATATAATGTTACGGCAAGCGAGGGGTGCCCCTTGGGCATTGGTTTCTGCGAGTATGTAGAGGAATTACGGCATTTGGAAGAGTGAAGTCCATGGTGTAGTGGTTATCGCGTCTGACCGGCAATCGGAAGATCCCGGGTTCGATTCCCAGGTGGTACTTCATTTTTTCATTTGTTGTTTTCTCTTTCTCGTCTTGCGCGGAATATCTCCTATACAAGCGTCGTTCTTTACGTTATTTATACTGCGTGTTCTTTGCAGTTGAATGTATATAATGTTACGGCAAGCGGGAGGTGCCCCCTTGGGGCATTGGTTTCTGCGAGTATGTAGAGGAATTACGGCATTTGGAAGAGTGAAGTCCATGGTGTAGTGGTTATCGCGTCTGACCGGCAATCGGAAGATCCCGGGTTCGATTCCCAGGTGGTACTTCATTTTTTCATTTGTTGTTTTCTCTTTCTCGTCTTGCGCGGAATATCTCCTATACAAGCGTCGTTCTTTACGTTATTTATACTGCGTGTTCTTTGCAGTTGAATGTATATATATATATATATAATTAATTTCATAATTAGACACTTGAATGAATGATGCAAATCCACACGGAAAAAGAAAACTGATTCCAAGGCCTTTCGTGTATTCAGAAGTACACCTTGTCATTCCCTGACGAGGTGTATTTTTGAATACACGAAAGGCCTTGGAATCAGTTTTCTTTTTTCTTGTGGGTTTGCATCATATATATATATATATAATTTGAAAAGGCAATTTATTGAGAAAGTGAGAACAGTGGGAATCGAACTCGCGTCGCGAGGTATTAAAAGTCACTGCCTTTATTCCCGAGAGACTCCATCAAGCTTCTAGGTGTTCTAGCACCAGGCTCGGCCAGCGCTTTCTATTAACGTAAATTTAGCTACCTTTCGCATTGACATATTTACCCGAGAGAGAGAGAGTCTTGAATTGTAATTAAACTTTCAAAATGGAAAGAGAAATTGGCATAAAAACTGCTTTTAAGTATTTAGCTATAGCAATAAAACTTTTCACAAAAAACTGTTCAAACCTTAGTACTGTCTTACTGGCACTGATCGGCAAACCCGTTAGCATAACTCCACTGGCAAGCATCGCATTGCAGTAACAGCAGCATCTTCAGTGCTGGAAGTGTCCGAGGTTTGGTCGTATTCAGTGTCTCTGACTGTACCTTATGAAAAGAAGTCAGCCAAAGTCAAATCTGGAGACCGCCCTGGCCAATCAAATTGTCCACCACACCCGATCTACTACTGACTGGAGGAAATCTTTTGTTCAAGAAGTCACAAACTTGGTGAACGTAATGGGCCGGAGCCTTCATCTTATATGATGATTATTTCCTCAAAATTCATTTAAAGTGTCATGGTAAAAATGACTTCTTTATTCAGCTTTTCAAAAGAGCCGTCTACATTGACGGTGTCACGAAAAAAGAACGGTTAAATGATGTTTCCGGGGCAGATTCCAGCCCATACCTGACGCCCATGGGCATTTAGCTCTTGCGTAATCACGACATGGGGACTATCAACGTAATAATAAATGCAATTATGGAGGTTTATATGGCTATTCAACTCGAGTGGGGGCTTCATCAGTCCAAACAATTTGATTAGTCAAAGGAGAATTGTCAGCGACCGAGTTCAGAAAGAGTTCGGTAAATTCACAGTGTCGATCGCGGTCATCGTCGTTTAAAGTACGCAGCAAATGAAGGAGATAGGGTTTCAATCCCAGATTCTGGATCATCCGTCTCACTTCTAGTCAAACTCTGCTCTGCAGAAGCTATTCTTCATGACTTTTCGGGATTCGTTTGAAAATTAACAAGAATGCGCTATCGGCTTATCAGTTCCAGCAAATCTATAGATCATTTGGGCTTGGATGCACTGCGGATACGTCCCGTTTGGTCGAACCTTTTCAGAAGGTTCAAAATGTTGTTAAAGCGTATACGGGTTGCATGGAGAAATTCAGCCATAATGCTTCTGGTACTGACGAACGACTTCAGCCGCATTCTGGTAAATGTACTACTTTACAATTTCGATTCTTTTAGACGTAGACAGCCGTGAGCTTTCAGCCATGATGAAAAGTAATCCAGTGAAGTGTGTGTGTGTGTGTGTGTGTGTGTGTGTGTGTGTGATTATTATACAGAATTTAGTGTGTTTCCTTCGCTAGTATAAAATTCGTTGGAATAGAAAAATAACGAAACAAATTTTTAAGCACAAACTATGTTACTAAAATATAAAGCATTAATTTATTATTAGTTTCCTGAACCTCAAAAATTCTCCTCAAAATAAAAAAATTATTTATTGCATATAACTGACATTTCACAAGTTTCTGCAGAGTTTCATAATGCAAATACACATTTGAATTTCACACACACACACACATATACATACATATACCGGGTGTCCGAGAATTATCTGTACAATTTTTGGCTGCTATTAAAAGTCAACCATGAAGTGTAGAAATTCCAGTGTTGTCCCATTTTACAGAGAAACTCATTAATTTTTTTCTGATAACAAGTTTTGACAAGTTTTTTCTTTTTTACGCGGGTGACAGACATTGATGATTTAAAAGCAAGAATCACAGCTGCTATTGAGCGAATTGATGTGGATATGCTGCAGCGTACATGGCAACATTTGGATTATCGATTGGATGATTTGCGAATCACTGATGGTGCACATATCGAATGTTTGTAACAACGTTACTTTAATAAAAGAAACTTTTGAAAATACAGATTCTAAATAATCTTGTTTAAGAATTTTACGTGTGTTATCAAGAATTTTATTAAAAGATGAAATTGTACAGATAATTTTTGGACACACTGGAATTTCTAAAAACTTGTCAAAACTTGGTATCAGAAAAAACTTAATGAGATTCTCTGTAAAATGGGACAACACTGGAATTTCTACACTTCATGGTTGACTTTTAATAACAGCCAAAAATTGTACAGATAATTCTCGGACACCCGGTATATATATATATATATATATATATATATATATATATATATATATATATATATTTATTGTAGTCACGAATATAAAACCAACATTCCTTTGAGGTCTGCGGTAAGGCTCTTTGATATTAATGAAATGCTTCTCCCATTCTTCTCAATTTTAACTGTTATACACTAAAATAAATTGTTTCGGTAAAAAGTTCGACTAGAAACGAAATTTCAAAACGAGCACAAAAAATTACTAATTGGGAATACTCCGTTTTTCTTCGGATATTTTATTTCCTTTTGGTTAGTGATAAAATTTCGGTGATGGCAGCTGGCGCGCAGCAAACCCCAGTTGTTCATCCTTCCACACAATGAAGAAAGTGGTTGGTAGATAAATGGGTACCCTGGGTACCTAATAGAGGAGACAACGCTGATCCGTGATGACGTCACTCTTAGCTGATCCGTGATGACGTCATCTTCTTTCTAAATTCTGCCCCTTTTCTTTTCCCTCAACTTTATACCCTCACGCCTACAAATAATTTTTTTTTAATATTTTAACGTGTGTGTGTGTGTGTGTGTGTGTGTGTGTGTGTGTGTGTGTGACAGATCACGTCTCTCTACATATTATCGTTATTAATGTTTCTTTGAAATTAATCTTGCTTTTTAAGGTTTATATTCAGTCATGTAAATTTATTTAAAACACTTAATTTTTTATGACTATAATTAATGTATATCAAATGTCAGTTATCATAATTTATATTTTTTGTATGATAATGAAGTCTCTTTCTTCTAAGCTCGATCATTCTCAAGGGAGGGAATTGTGAAATCGAACCCATCCTATTTCCACTGTAAGAATGTCCATTTGAAGTTAGAATTTTCATGGGAAATAGTTCCCGGGCATGCGAGTGCGTCATCGTTCGTTTTACCCTTCCTCAAATCGGAAAAATTCTTTTCTCAAATTTTTTATTCCCACTTCGAGCATCCTCATTCGCGGACCACGGATAGGAATGGAAAAGATAAACGAGCATTTCGTAATAAAATACTAATTAGTTCAAATTAGTTTTATGATTAAAGAATCAAAGGAAGAAAAAGATTTATCTATTTATGACATAGGCCTATAGCGGGCGTTGGAGTTTCACCAAGGGCTTAGTGGACGGCTAGGGTACGTCTTGGTACAGAGGCGATGAACTTTTAAGTTATGGCTTGGTCAAGATCTTGCCAAAGGTCAATTAACGTTTTTCTTTTCCTTCCACAATAATTGTCGGAAGAGGTCTTCGTTTACGTAGCGGACGGTAAAGGTACTCTCAAATATGTTCGATGGAGTTTACGTCAGGGCTTCTAGGTACGTAGACAAGTACTCGCAACCCCTCTGGTCTCTCTCTTCCACTGGGTAGTAGTTTTGAAGGTGTGACGAGTGACAGTCGTGTTGCAATGTGTGTGTGTGTGTGTGTGTGTGTTTGAGGAACACCTACTAGACTTAACTAGAGCAATGAGAGAAAATTACTCTCCTAAATGGAACTCTCCCAGATTCTTCAAATGCTTCATTAACCATTTTCCTTATGCTCATCCACTGGACTTACTCGTTCAAGAACAGAAAAGAATTTCCAAATAAATGCCACAGACCCGCGTATCATCATCATGGCCAGAGCTGGGCAGTATTTAAATACATTGTCGTAACCATGAAGTTGCAGGCAGAGATCTTTTATAAAATAAGTGAAGGAATGTTAATCTTAAGATTTCGAGGTGTACATCTCTGAACGCAGTGTGGTTTGGTTTTTAAACGTTCATGAACGAATAAATCCGAAGTGTTTCAGATTGTTTAAAGTTGTTCTATCTTAGTTCGGATTATCAGAGAAGTAATAAAGCCAAGCCACGTGGGGACAGAGGTTTATCACCGAGACCCGACCCCAGCGAGAAGGGTAATCCAACGGATTTGGACGTACGTGCAAACGCGTGGTTTCCTCTTTCGCTAGGTCGAAGATTTTAATATCTCTTTTGCATGATGTTGTGACTTTTGTAAGACAGATTCGAAGACGCTGCTAAAGTTGAACCACGAGGGGGTCATAAACTTAGGGCTTCGAATCTGTTAACGGTATTTAAATGTATTTCGTGGGAAGAAGGAGGGGTCTATACTCGGAAATCAGGTCCAGCTCCAATCAGGGGGCCCAGGATCCTGGGAAACGTAGTAAAGACGCCTTCTTTCCCTCTTGTATGGGTAATAGCCTTCTGGAGGGACGATCTTAGGAAAACAAATGATTTGATAGGTTTGCAGAATATTGGAAGGCGGGGTCCTTCAAATTTGTAAAGTAAATTCGAAAATTGAAAAGTTAGTTGTAGTCGTTCCTCCTTGAAGTTAACTGTGGTTAAACAAACACCCTGTAGACTTGTGGCGTAATAAACTTTAAAACGGAAAGTATACCATGTCATTAGCTTACGCGGAAATCGGCGCGTAAAAGTAAGAAAACTTAAAACTGAAAGAATCAATTGTCACTAAAGTAAAAATTAAGAACTTATAGTTCATGAAATTCGTTTACGCGGAAATTTGAGCATAATCATTTAATTGTTAGCGACCGTAACCGAGAACTTGATTGTATCTTAATTTAGGTTAACCAACGGACCAAGAGTTTTGTGAACTTTCTCTTAATTTAATTTGGCTCCACTTAAATAAGAAATAGGGTACGTCTGGGCCCTAATTTCCTGAATCCGTCCATTTGGGTTCAGAAGAAAGTCCCGTATGGGATATACTGTAGAGTTGCAAGCTTTGTAGCGGGCCGTAAATCTACGGTCCGTACGCAGCACAAGTGGGAGTAAGTTTTGTCTCCTACCATAGTAAGTAAAGTAATTCTTTGAATATCTGGGTCGAATTCCGACCACTTCATTTATTGTTATTTATTTTTTGTTGCACTAAAACATAAAACCCCTCGATCTATAAATTATTGAAATTCCGATAACTGTTAATCTTTTCTTTAGATTTATCATTGTTGATCAATTTAACGATTTAAATTCAATCACTGTGAACTTTGTCTTTGACGTTAAGATTATTGTATTGTCTGAAATTTTATAGATGTAATACAGAATAAAATATTAAATGCATGTACTGTGTCAAGTAACATTTAATAAAATTTATAAGAGGGCGTGTGTTGTTTTAAATACCTTGTGATAGACCCCTCTTGTTAGCTGGGGAAAATTAACGTTCAAAGTAGGCTTGTGGAAAGCCGAAGGAACCTAGCCTATCAGTTTAAAGGGCCATCCGTCTTGGGTAGGCCGAATAATCCTGAACGAAAATAAGAGATAAAATTAACGTAATAAGAACGGGCGTTCAATACCATAAATAAATATACGGATTGGGCGCGTACGTCAACATTTGTATTTAAATACGTATTTAAATACATTTGTGTATTTAGAACTGTATTTATAAATACATTGTTTTTCATGTATTTAAATATAGTATTTAAATACTTTAATGAGTATTTAAATACAATGTATTTAAATACTCAAAATATAAAAATGTAAATACTTTTACTGGTTTAATACACGTTCTGTACTAGCACAGTACGACGCGTCGACAGTGTAGTACAGCATGGTTCATGTTTCAACAGTTTGGGAAAACATCCTCTCATAAAAAGACTGTTCCTCCGCTATAACACGACATTACCATCTTCGGCACCGGTAGAGCGAATATTCTCATTCGCGGGAATCACTTTGACTCCCAAAAGAAACTCTTTCAGACAAAACTTTTGAAAGATTGGTTCTGATCCGCAGCAACCGTGAAATAAAAGAGAATTCGTAAGGTGCCTTATGTTTATGTTTACGTTTTATGTTTACGTTTATGTCTCATCTACTCATTAATTGTTACTCATTTTGCAATGATATAATGAGTATAATATGTCACTGGTTGAACATCGTAAGTTCTAAGTTCTTTTGTTTTTGTTTTGTTCTAAAAAGGGAAATATATAAACGGAAATTAGATTGTACTATTTCTTTATTCTTTATCAAGCATTTTATATTGTTGTTACTCATGAATTAGTGAATGCATATGTTAAAATTTGTATGTATTTAAAATGTATTTACAAATGTATTTAAATACAATTGATGTATTTTGTATTTAGTATCTAAATACATTCGTAAAATGTATTTAGTATTTAAATACATTTCTCCCATGTATTTGGTATTTAGTATTTAAATACATTCAATGTATTTATTGCCCAGCTCTGATCATGGCCCACTTTAAAATTTGCTTCACATTGGTGGCTATAAACTAGTGAACCGCACGACCATTTTTTATAAGCAAGGGTATGCAAATAATTCTTTCTTGTTCTTTATGGCAAAATAACAATATTTGCAATGAATCGTCCCACTCAATGTCATTCCTCGGTCAAAATTAAGAAATCCGAGTGTTAGGCTAAGATTAGGTTCGGTTAAGTTCAGTTAGATTATGAAATATTAGCCATCCTCGCTCAATTGACGACTTTACCGCGAATGGAACCAGCGACATTCTTTCTTAAAGGAATTAACTCTCTTCTCAAATATCGATTTGCGACGATTGCAAGCGCTGTGCATGAATTAGACCTCAGCTGAGTTAGTAAGGATTCTTTATACTCTGTTCCACAACCACTTGTGGCCATCCTGTCGATAGTCAACTCCACATATCTGGCGAAAATCTGTTAATTATACATATTTTTTTCAATAATATCATGAATCGAACCGTGTACGAGAATTAAAAAGATTTTGAGGACCATCATTCTCTCACTTCGGACGCAGGTAGCTGGCGATATACTGTATGATGAGCACTAATTGAATGAATGAGGCATCTTTCACAATTCATATGTTATAATGTTATAATGTTATGTTATAATGTTTCAGACCAACAAAGACCCTAGGATCCACTCATGGCTGGTCTACCTAACTGTGTTCGTAATCGTGTATTGTGTATGTCCTCCGTGGTGGCGGAGGGACCTACAATTTTACGTGGGTTCCGAACCACAAGAACATAAGAAACTTATTTAAAAACTGCCGGTAAATTGGCAACGACCAATTTTTACGAAACTAAATAATTATCAATTTAAAAATAATTAATTATCGGTTTAAAACTAAAGATAGAATCTCTCGGTCCAGAGGAGCAAGTCATAATAGACTACTATCCACAATATGTTACATTCTATATCTATTTATAACGGACATGCAAATATATCAGATCCAAAGAATCCAGTCAATTTCATTACGGTATCCATCAAGTCACGGTCCATATCGATTGTGGACCAAGTCAAAATTTACAACCATATACATTATCAATTTAAAAATAATTAATTATCGATTTAAAACTAAAGATAGAATCTCTCGATCCAGAGGATCAAGTCATAATAGACTACTATCCACAAATGTTACACTCTATATCTATTATATAACGGACATGCAAATATATCAGATCCAAAGAATCCAGTCAATTTCATTACGGTATCCATCAAGTCACGGTTCATATCGATTGCGGACCAAGTCAAATTTACAAACATATACATTACAATATATACACTTACGAGGAAAAGTGTAGGTGTGGCTGTAAAGACTGTACAGTAATGTAGAAATGTGTGTGCACCCATTATGGGTCTCCCATTTAAAGGTGTTTGTGGGGCAAGTGAAGATCATGAGTTTTTCAATACCTCACAGTACTATGGGGGGCACCGCTCGGCAGAGGAATCTCTTTAAATGGGGTGTGTAAGGACAGAGAGTATCCCCTAACCCAAGACGCTGCCTCCCTATATCCCACAACACTTGTGTTGAGCTGTGGGATCTATCCCCACAAAGCCTTAATTTTACTACCTTAAACTATACCCTTTCTATCAACATGCGCGTCCAATCGATTCTTAAACATGTTTATAGACGTGCTACTAATTACTTCTACCGGCAAACTATCCCAGCTATTTACTATTCTATGCGTAAAAAAGTTTTTCGCAACTGCTGTCTCGAACCTTCTACTTGTCAACTTACACCCGTTATTTCTAGTCCTATTATATTGAGATATTTCGAAATGAAACAACTTTGAAACTCTGTAATTTTTAAAGTATTAATGTGAGAATGTTGAAACTTTGTCAGTTACTACACCATATGCATAAGTTTTTGTCATAATGTTTTCTTGTTTGTTTCAGATTGAATTATGCTTACCCCACAAGAAAAAGCGAAATGTGTGTTATGGATGGCTGAGTTGAAGTTCCCTACTCTGGTGCAACGGCGATTCCGTACAACCTTTCACAAGGAACCACCCACCAGAAGAGACCTATATGCATGGACCAAGAAATTTGAGGAGACTGGTAGTGTTCTAAAGAAACACTGGAGGGCGAACAAGATCGGATGATGATGATGAACGAATACGCGGCGCCTTTGGTAGTAGCCCGAGAAAGTCCATCCGTCGTGCCAGTGTCGAACTGCAGATTCCTCGTTCAACTGTGTAAAGAGTCGTGCGCAAGCGGCTGCAGCTCTATCCATATAAGCTTCAAATTGTTCAGCATATAACATGTGAAGATCTTAACAAAAGGAAACATTATACTATGCACAATGTATCTAATGTATCTAAATATTATAATTCACATATATCATATGAAACTTTGATATTGACTATTTACTGTGTGAATATTACATTGTTTGCATCATTCAATAAAAAATTATAAGGTTTCAAAGTTGTTTCATTTCGAATGGGAAACCCGGTGTGTGTGTGTGTGTGTGTGTGTGTGTGTGTGTGTGTATCAGGGATGGCTACCGGAATGAGTTTCTGTACCTATACTCGAACATATACCTTTATTTATTTCTATACACGATCATCAGTGTCCAAAAACAGTGAACCATGTTTTCAGCCAGAGATGGGAACTCGAGTCTGACTTGGACTCGAGTCCCTATTTGTGCGGACTTGAAACTTGACTTCGAGTCGGGTGTAATTTGACTTTAGTTACTTGAGTCCCAAGTAAAGTCTCTAGTCCGTTCATTATCAAAATGTAAAATAGGTCCCGCGCATTATTCTAGTGTTGGCTTGTGATTAGTTGGACGGAGACACCTTAATCTCCCGAGTTTGGAGTTCATATCGTTACCGATATTGTTATCGTTACGTCACCGGTGGAATCAGTTCCCACGCCCGGATGGGCGTACCTTATTATACGGCCTTGGAGCAATCGTCCCTGTGCTTCCGGAAGGGAGAGAATATAACTAATATAACCTCCATATAATCATAGATAAATGCGCTAACCCGACTTATGAGCGCAGGACAAATGAGCGCCGACAAACGAGCGCCAAGACAATAACCTAACCTAACCTAACCTACATTATTTTTAACATCCTTAATAAATATTTGTTCAAGCTTATTTTGTTTCTTTTATCCAGTTTTTATTTGCTTGCTCTCGCTCAATTGTTTTGCGCTCTTTTGTTTTTGCGCTTAATTGTCTTGGCGCTCAATTGTCGGCGCTCATTTGTCCTGCGCCCAATTGTCGTGTCACGCATAGATGCACTCTTTCGCTGTTTACATCACCTAAATTATATGCAACTTTCGTATATACAGGGTGTACATAAAGTCAGGATCTATTTTTGTGAAGCACTTGGAAATTATATGGAATTCAATCATAAAATGATAAAGTGGTAACATTTATTAAATAATTAAGAGTAGGATTCGACGTGACGCCCATCAGTATCCCTGCACAGCTCAAATCGTTCCGCAGCATTTCTAAACACATTCTGGAGCATTTGTGGGGTTATGTTATCTGCAGCAGTTCGTATACGTAAGTTTTCAAGACTCGTAATCTTCGTCTGATAGACGTGCGATTTGATAAAGCCCCATGCAAAGAAATCTAAAGGGGTTAAATCTGGTGATCTCGGTGGCCAAGGTCTTTTGTTGCTTCCGCGTCCGATCCAGCGATTTGGAAAACGTCCATTTAGATAATCCTGAACAATTTTGGCATAGTGACAAGGAGCACCATCATGTTGATAGACGACGGTACTAACAATCCTATCCCCGTCGTCTATCAACATAATGGTGCTCCTTGTCACTATGCCAAAATTGTTCAGGATTATCTAAATGGACGTTTTCCAAATCGCTGGATCGGACGCGGAAGCAACAAAAGACCTTGGCCACCGAGATCACCAGATTTAACCCCTTTAGATTTCTTTGCATGGGGCTTTATCAAATCGCACGTCTATCAGACGAAGATTACGAGTCTTGAAAACTTACGTACACGTATACGAACTGCTGCAGATAACATAACCCCGCAAATGCTCCAGAATGTGTTTAGAAATGCTGCGGAACGATTTGAGCTGTGCAGGGATACTGATGGGCGTCACGTCGAATCCTACTCTTAATTATTTAGTAAATGTTACCACTATCATTTTATGATTAAATTCCATATAATTTCCAAGTGCTTCACAAAAATAGATCCTGACTTTATGTACACCCAGTATATATGTAATGGATATGACCTTCAATATGTATTTCCTCTTACTAAAAACATCAATTGGTAATGAATATTGAAATATTGCGTGGTTCTGTCGACTTCTATAAGGTAAACTACGGAGTACTCAGACGGAAATAATAATAGACAGAATAATATTAATGTTTATCATGAAGAGATAAATAAGGTCCCGTTGAATAAGGGAACAGTTGGAAGGAGATAAATAACAGTGCTTATTAAAATCAAGAATAAGAAATTGGCACGGGTAAGTCACATCTTTAGAAGAAGATATTGGTAAAGGCAAGTTCTTAACAGTAAATAGGCATGGGCAGGTCATGTCTTTCATGACAAAGATAGAAAGTATAGTCGAGGCGTAAGAGGGAGAGGCAGACTCAGTCAGATGCAGGGATAAGGGAGGCTTAATTTACTTGAACAGTTAGGTATTTAGTTTCAGAGCTTTTGAGCATAGTAGTAAAGCACTATGTAAAACAAATATTATTTATCCATGCTGACTCGAGACTTGACTTGAGACTCGCTCTCAGTGACTCGAGACCCAACAAAAATGACTCGTAGAAAAGTTTGTTTTCAACCAATAAAATGTTTATCTACGATCTCAATCACTGATCTAATTCGAATCTGTATCCAGATCAGATTCCAGAGAAACTGACCCGAATATGAATCCGAATTTGCTCACATATGACACAGAAATGGATGGATGGATAGATATTAAATGAGATTTAGGCTTGCCAGTTACACCCTATACACACTATGGTATTTACTGAAGAAAACCAATGAATACTTCTACTTACGCATTGGAGAGTCGCTTCCAGCTGTTATGGCACTGATGAGGGTTGCAAGGGCTGCCGAAAGCGCCAAGGCTGCTAACGTGGCCACTGCAAAACCTCCCATTAAGCTTAAACGTGCCATAGTATTTCCTCTATTTCAGTATTTCAGCACAAGGTTTATAACGATGGTAGAGGAATATCTCGGAAAAGGTTAAGAGTTACTTCCCAGTTCGTAAACAGGAAGGATTATACGAGCTTTTGAACAGGCATTATTTCAATGTTCACACGCTTGATATTAAATTAGAATCAGCACCTCAAGGGGATATTTTAACTCCCCAAGCTTTGAATCACCGCCTTTTGGAGTTTATATATGTGGCATTATAGTTGCACTTATATATACTACAGTGTGTTATTAGGTTACATGAAAAGTTCTAAACTATTCATTTTAACTTCTTTTTTTTGTTTTTGTTTTGTTTTTTACATGTAAGCCCTCGTCGTAATTTTATTATTAATGTTTGATTTGCTGCGTTAAAAAGCACACAAAGGCAATGAAACATTTAAAACAAAAAAATAAAAGAGAACAAAGCAAATGATATCAATATTTATGGATTTGAGTAAGGCGTTTGATGTAATAGACCATAATATTTTACTTAAATTATATTGTTACGGCTTTAAAGGAGCAATCAGTGATTGGTTTAAAAGTTATTTGTCCAATAGATATTTTGTATCAGAAACAAGTTTTGCTCAACTAAAGCGCTTGTCAAACATGGTGTGCCACAGGGCTCAGTTCTGGGTCTACTGTTATTTTTATTATATATAAATGACCTTCCACGTTCATCTGATATACTGAATTTCATAATGTTTGCGGATGATACAACTGTCTCTTTTTCTTGCAAAGATGTTAATTCAGCTAAGAATATATTTAATTCAGAATTTATTAGTGTAATGAAATGGTTGACCACCAATAAACTCTTCCTAAATACCAGTAAAACAAATTTCATGATTTTTACTAATAAAAGAAATGTATATCTTGATGAACTTAATGTTAATGAAATCGCCATAAAGGACTGTACTGTAACAAAATTTCTTGGTGTAATGCTAGATAAGAATTTGCAATGGACTGATCATGTAAATTATATCGCGAAAAAGATTTCAAGGAGCGTTGCTATAATGTTTAAACTTAGAAATGTAGTCCCTAAACAAGTTTTATTGACTATCATACTCTTGTTCTTCCTTATATAACGTACTGCACCCTTGTTTGGGGTAACTCCGCTAACAACGCATTAAATGGTATCTTTGTCATCCAAAAACGAGTAATAAGGTTGTTATCTGATGTTGATTTCCTTGATCATTCTAGTGCATTATTTAAAGAGCTAAACCTACTAAAGCTCAATGATGTAACCAAACTGGCACATTTTATTTACGAGTGTACGAACAAAATCATTAATTTACAATGGGCAAATAGATATTTTGTAACTCAAGAAATCCACTCGTATCAGACCAGAAATAGATCAAAGCTCGTTATACCTCAATTTAGATTGTCTTCATCTCAAAAACTACCCATTTTCATTGGATTGAAACTATGGAATGATTTACATGCCGATATAAAAAATATTGTGAATGTAAATTAGTTTAAAACCAAGTTGAAATCCCGATTAATAATGGCATACTAACAAAAATCTACGATTTATGTCCATTACAATTGTTTACTAATTATTAATTTCTCGCGCGTAATCTAGTATTAAAAACACATTTCTTGAGATTGTTCAGTTCTTATCTCTCATGTATAATATTGGTTTCTTTGTATGGTATTGGTATAGTGCCTTCAATGGTGACCTTGTATTTGTTATGTCAGTAGTGATAATTTAAGATTAATACACGTTTTAACTATTGATAATACTTATTTACTTATTTATTATTAATTAATAATAACTAGCTGTTTATTTTTAATAAGAGCCCAGTAAAGCCTAAAGCTTAAGGGACAAATTAAATAAAATAAATAGTTGAGCTTCAAAATTATTCATGTCATTATAAATTGAAACGATTATATTTATTTCATTATTAATAACAAAAGTTATTCAATTAAAAAAATTCAATACGCCTATTAGCCGAAGAGATCATATACAGACTATCCACAAAAAAAAAAATAATAATTTCCCTTCAGAACGATCTATGAGAAATATAATTCCTTTTAATGCCTAAGGCACTTCTTTCTGAGAGGAGTGCCAAAGTACTTTCTCAAAATGTTTGCACTACAGCCACTGCGTTCGAGGAAAGAAACCGGTTCTTATGTTGACTCAAAGCGACATTAAGTTGAACTCTTTAAATAACAGACCCTGAATCTATTATATACAGCTCAGCATTGATAATGTGCATAAATATACAGTCTCATTTTATATACTTAAGTAGGCCTACCTATCTACGCATACACTCCTGTCTCACATGCCTCTATATATATATATATATAAAATTTCTGTTTTAAGGGGAGACTTGGTGTCTGTGGGAATGATTTGCCCTCACTCTGAGCTCATAATGAGGAAGTGAAAGCGAGGGGAGTTCAGTGCCATGAAAATAGAGTTTAAGTGAAAGTAATCCCCTCAGAATTACTGCCACTTCGAACTACAATGACGTCGCTATGTTAATCAAATGCTGAATTTGTAAAATAAAATGTGAAAATACGTTACTTAAAAGTTTAATTAAAATAGACAAAATCTTCAATAAAAGTAGGCTAACAGCGAGGTGACACCTTGTGACAACTTCTTTTTATGTTGTTTTGAAGGACCTACATAGTGTAGGCCTTGGTAGACTTACTAAATTTAAAGAAACAAAGGCCTACATATCCTAGATTGTGGGCACAAACTCTCGTTAAAAGATTATAGACTTGGCCCAAAGTTCATGCCTGTAGAGCTTAAATCATAGAATTTTTAAAGGGTTTATGCATTTGTACGGGCTTATGTGGTAGGTTATTATTGTAGGGTATAGCAGCGCCTTTGTCTAGCTCACTTATTTCAGATGTGCCCATGCGACTGACCTATTCCCTTAGGTGCCTTCCTGTCTGTGACCTTTTCCCCTTTCGTGACCTGACCCTGGGTATTACGATAAATCAGCATTAAAAACAAATGCCGGTCGTTTATCATTCGTACTAAATAAATCCTTTTAATAGGTCCCAACAAGTTTTATTCCTAATACTGGTCTGCGTAGTGGTAGGCCTTAAAGTCTATCGTGTATTGTTAAAGCCTTGACACCAAACTCGCGCACACCTAATACGGACAATATCAGTAAATGCCCAAAATGTATCTGGATACACAAATGACACATTAAACTACTTAACACATGATTTAAGTTGCAGAGATAGTAATTATATTATACAAATACATTAAATGAGTAATTCTATTTTCAGACTTGCTTTACAGGCAGTTTGACTCAACGCTTACTGTACATAACCAACACATTTCTGAGACTTTATAAATGGCTAACCCGAAAACGTTTTTTACATAGGCCAAGTACTTCAATCAATATAGGCTTTATATTATAGTAGTTAATAAAGTAGGTTAAAAACTAAAAGGTATTTTTGTAAAAAAAAAAAAAAAGTTCCTTTTGTAAATCATAGAGCCAAATATGGCATCATGAAATATTTCACAAGCCGATTCATTCCACAATCAAATCGAGGTAAGTTAATTGTATTTTAATGTTAAAATAGGAAAGAAAAATGGCCACACTTCTTCATAATCTCGTATTTCTAAACACTCGAAGTAAGCCTACATCTGAAGCGTAAAAACAATTCCATTATTCACAGTATAATTACAACGTAGTGACATAACTTTACTCAATTAATTAAAAGATTGTCTATACATGGACGAAATAAATTGGGAAAAAAATTCTGTATTGAAACTTGAACGAATTTAAGGGAAACTTAAAATTAAACGCTTTTGCAGGAAGAAAAATCACAAAGAAAACTTTGTTCATCTTTTCATGATATTTTATTGGGCATATATATATATATAATATATATTCAGTTAATTGAATGCCCGGTTAGGTCAACTGTACGCCCTTGATAATTGGTTTGGTTAAGTTGTGATATTTTCGTTAGTTTAAATGAAAATGACGAGAGCAAAAATACATAATAAACAGTTTGGTAGTTCCGATAATACGTAAGTATCATATATATATATATATATATGGTTCAACGGCATTGCTACAATACACCTCAACATAAACAGTTACACACCCCAATTTATAGCCCTAGGAACAAGGTAGGCCTTACATTGCCTTAAAGGGTTTTTAAAAATATATAAATACGAAGGAACACCGCAGACTCCTTTCTGAAAGATTCTTTTATGTGCGTGCGTTTAATTTGGCTTGTGTAGGGTGTACACATTAAAATTAATTTCGTGTACATCCAGAACTTGTTTGGAATAAACGCGCGCGCACACAGACACACACGTGTTACATAAACTATGTAGGCTTTCTGTACGTAGAGGATTTTACACATATTCCTCCTATTTTTATAGAAAGGCTCCCCAATTTTTAAGTTTATTAATGGGTTGCGATAATAAATTAAACAATTTAAAAGTACTTAGGCTAGTCCAATTACCTTAAGCCTTTAAAATGTGCGGAGAGCGTAGGCAACAGGGCCGGATTTACTTGCTTGTGGGCCCTAGGCCAAACCTTATCAGTGCCCCCCCCCCCCCCCCCCCCAAATATTATAATATATATATATATATATATATCGTAATATTGTAATGTAAAAAAAAAAAGAATTACAACATAATGTAACACATCAATAATTTTATTCAAATTAGTTTTATATCATGTACAACTTATTCTTACACAAAGGAATAATGGAAAAAAATACAGTCAAATTGAAGCATAATAAATTTTGCAATAAGAATTACAACATAATGTAATACATTACACATTAATAATTTTTAATCAAATTAGTTCCATATCAAGTACATCAAAGTAAATCAAGTTCCATATCATGTACATCTTACACATAGGAATAATGGAAAAATACAATGAAACTGAAGCATAATAAATTTTGCAAGCACAACTATGTGAAGTTCAAAATGACTTTTTCCTGCTTTTTTTCTATGGCAAATTTGTCAATGATACTGTTTGTGTCAAGGGATTGTAGGAGGTCCCCAGTGGGCCCCCAGTTACTGGTGGGCCCTAGGCCAATGGCCTATGTTGCCTATTGGAAAATCCGGCCCTGGTAGGCAAGTCTCTCTTAACGAATCATGATATATCACCAATGCACATTATGATATATATGGCCTAGCTAGGAGTAATTGAGTATTCATATACGAGTAATTCAGTATTCATTCACGAGCTTTCAAAATACTTTCAATTGATCTACAGCGTTTGATTATTATCAATTAGGGATTGGTTCTTACATTTGAGGTTATTTCAGAGTTCACACACACACAACACGACCATTTTAGTCTTGCTTTTGATTGCATTATTATTATAAATATAGGTGACCGCCCTCTGCCCTACAAATAAAGCAATAACGTAAACAAATATTAAGTTTGGTAGAATCACAGTTTAGCGTCGTAAAAAAATTTTTTTGGCGATATCCTTTTTGGTGTTCCAAATCATTCAACCAACCAAAAATAAACGGCACTCCAACACTTTCAAATTACTTATGTTAATTAGGTTAATTGAATGCCCGGTTAGGTCAACTGTACGCCCTTGACGATTGTCATATTTTCGTTAAAACTAACGAAAATATCATTATATCGTGATATTTTCGTTAAAACTAACGAAAATATCATGACTTTGGTTGGTTGAATAACTTGAAACGCCAAAAATAGGATATTGGCAAAAAAACTTTTACTACGCTAACTCTGATTCTCACAAAAATTTTTTTTTAGAAATTTTTCATTTTACACATATCATAGTCCCTCTTTCATTAGGTTATAAGCCTAAGCCTAATGCCATTTATAATGTAAATAACCTAGAATAATTAGCTTAACAGCCTATTTATTATTTTTACTTAAGCTTATATAAAATAATTTAAGTTTTTATCTTATTTGCATACATTCTTTTATTTAATAATTTCTTTTTCTTTCCACAGATGAAGCCTATCCGCGCGGCCAGTTTAAATTTACAAAAAATTTACGCTTTTTTCTTTGAATAGACTATTATATAAACGGAAGTCACATCTATTCCAGATATAAAACCTAGTTGAATAGCATTTAAATTATTGTCTCATCACATTTTTAAGAACGCATCACTGCCTGACACCACTAAACTACAAAAACCACAATTAATTGGAACATCAACTCAATCCCTTTTCTCACATAGAACACCGCATCCGTCTCCCGCGATCGCTAATTTACGTATGAGTGCGACTCCCACATTGTTTCGGTCAGGGTCTTGGTGCTCACCGCGTTACAAAGGCAGACTCTCAAGACGGGAGTGTGGCGCTCGCCCCAGCTTAGCCTTCTCCTCCTATGACTATGCCCAGAAATAGGGTGATCTTGCGTAAAAGGATAGAACTCAGAATGCTAAAATAATTTTTTTGGGGGGCAGGGGGTATTTTTTTATTGAGAGACGTTCAAAAGGGTTAGAAATTATATAAGAATAGATTTATATTCTCACACTGCGTGACAATCAACTTGACTTTAGTCTTTCCAGCTCTTCGTCTTAAGATCGTTCCACACTTTAGCGACCAAGTCACAAAGAAACCTGAAAAAGTTATCAAGATGAAGCTTGATAAAAAATAGTTATTAAGTTAGTGGGGTATATATATATATATATATATATATATATATATATGGTATGAAATAATTTGTCTATAGCTCCACTAAACACCGATATTGGAATTTTCAATACAGTAAATGTACTTTTAATTTGTATTTTTTAGTATTAGCTTTGGGTAGTTTTTATTATTAATATTTTTATTACTCGTTTCATTACGTCTCTTAATATTTTTATATCTTTTTTAGTCCTATTTTTTTAGTTTTTAAATTTATTTTTTAATTTACCTGTATCGTTTATTACATTGATGAATAGTGTACTTTTTAATGGGCTTTGTTTCCTGCCAATAAAGATCATCATATATATATATATATATATGATGAATAAAACCACGAAGGAAAGGAAACACAAAAAGGTGCTCAAGCGCTTTCGTCTAATGACATCCTCAGGAACACTGAAGTACATAAAAGGTTACGGCCTATATATAGGAGAAAGAAAAAAAAAAATAATAAATATAACATACATACACACAAACACATATATATATATATATATATATATATATATATATATATATATATATACATACATATCTACACACACACACACACACATATATATATATATATATTATATATATATATATATATATGCAATAAACAGAGAAGTAAAAATAAAAATTAAAAATTAACCGATTAACAAAGAGGCATACAGATTTGTAAGGAAAAATATCGATTTTTAGCACAAGATCAAATGAATTATAAAAATACAAATTTATACTGGAAATCTGCCCGGGTTTTAACACTTTGCCTTTTATAGTCAAGTTTCGATATATATATAAATAAAATGAAGATTAAAAGTTAATACAGTAGCATACAAGTTTACCAAAGATTTAGCGTCCTACCCTTTTTATCTAAATCTGTTTTGAAGGAATTCAAAACAACAGGATCGAGTTGAAAAAGACCTTTGCTTATGTTGAAGTTATTTGAAAGTTGGATAATGGCAGACTCAAGAATATTTCTATTAACAATGTTGCTAGAGTGAAATAAAACTGAAGCATTATTCCAATCAATACAGTGGGATAACTCTGACAAATGGACAAAAAGAGCACTGGACAACTGTCCTGTTCTAACGGAATATTGATGCTGTTTTATACGTGTGTGCAAATCCTTTCCCGTCTGACCTATGCAAAAGGAATCACATTGTTTACACCCAATTTTATAGATAATGCCTGAATTATTGGTAGGGCTATTTTTTACTATGATATTTTTCACAATATTGTTATATGAAAATACTACATTAATATCCAAAAGTTTAAGTACATTAGCAATGCCTAAAAAGCCCGGGAAAAAATGGAAGTACTAAAATTTTTTTGACAAAGTACGAGTGTTATTATTGACACGATAGAAAGTTCGTTTTGCCTTGTTGAGACAAGATTCCATAAACGCAGATGGATAACACAGATCACTTCCAATACCGTTGATTTTTTCCAATTCGGCATCGATGTATTCCGGACTGGCGATCCTAAGGGCGCGGAGAAACATTGATGAAAAAATGGCTTTCTTAGTGGGGGTGTCATGTCCCGAGTAAAAGTGTACGTAGGACAAATTGTTTGTTGTTTTCCGATAGATACTAAACTTAAAACCTGGGCTTTCCCTATGTACACAACGCACATCCAAAAATGGGATTGAATTGTCTTGTTCCACTTCTAAAGTAAACTTAATGGAGGGGACTTAATCATTTAACTGAAGGAGGAAGTTATCCAGGTCACGATTCATGGGCCAGATACACAAAATATCGTCGACGTACCGCAACCAAGGGATGCCAACCCCAAGGATTCTCGGAATGTAAGTAATTTCGAAAAACTCCATATAAATATTGGAGAGGAGGGGCGATAAGGGGTTGCCCATGGCCATCCCAAACACTTGTTGATAATACTCGTTATTGAAAGTGAATGCGCCCTATTATTAGCTCGGTGGGCTCTATTACTTATAAACTCTCCAAATGGCTTGTCAAAGTCTTGTCCCCCATTCTCGGAACTATCTCTGATTCACGTGTAAAAAATTCCATGGATCTTACTGAAAAATTGAATAATGCACGTACTGAAACTAACGATAGATTGATCAGTTTTGACGTTTGTTCATTGTTTACAAAAGTGCCGATTGATGATATGCTTGACTTTCTCTCCCAAGAATTACATAAGTATGACCTGCCACTACCTTCACACATTGTTTTGGAACTTATTAAGCTTTGCATCAAAGACTGTAAATTCACTTTCAATAACGAGTATTATCAACAAGTGTTTGGGATGGCCATGGGCAACCCCTTATCGCCCCTCCTCTACAATATTTATATGGAGTTTTTCGAAATTACTTACATTCCGAGAATCCTTGGGGTTGGCATCCCTTGGTTGCGGTACGTCGACGATATTTTGTGTATCTGGCCCATGAATCGTGACCTGGATAACTTCCTCCTTCAGTTAAATGATCAAGTCCCCTCCATTAAGTTTACTTTAGAAGTGGAACAAGACAATTCAATCCCATTTTTGGATGTGCGTGTGTACATAGGGAAAGCCCAGGTTTTAAGTTTAGTATCTATCGGAAAACAACAAACAATTTGTCCTACGTACACTTTTACTCGGGACATGACACCCCCACTAAGAAGGCCATTTTTTCATCAATGTTTCTCCGCGCCTTAGGATCGCCAGTCCGGAATACATCGATGCCGAATTGGAAAAAATCAACGGTATTGGAAGTGATCTGTGTTATCCATCTGCGTTTATGGAATCTTGTCTCAACAAGGCAAAACGAACTTTCTATCGTGTCAATAATAACACTCGTACTTTGTCAAAAATATTTTAGTACTTCCATTTTTCCCGGGCTTTTTAGGCATTGCTAATGTACTTAAACTTTTGGATATTAATGTAGTATTTTCATATAACAATATTGTGAAAAAATATCATAGTAAAAAATAGCCCTACCAATAATTCAGGCATTATCTATAAAATTGGGTGTAAACAATGTGATTCCTTTTACAAAGGTCAGACGGGAAAGGATTTGCACACACGTATAAAACAGCATCAATATTCCGTTTAGAACAGGACAGTTGTCCAGTGCTCTTTTGTCCATTTGTCAGAGTTATCCCACTGTATTGATTGGAATAATGCTTCAGTTTTATTTCACTCTAGCAACATTGTTAATAGAAATATTCTTGAGTCTGCCATTATCCAACTTTCAAATAACTTCAATATAAGCAAAGGTCTTTTTCAACTCGATCCTGTTGTTTTGAATTCCTTCAAAACAGATTTAGATAAAAAGGGTAGGACGCTAAATCTTTGGTAACTTGTATGCTACTGTATTAACTTTTAATCTTCATTTCATTTTATATATATCGAAAACTTGACTATAAAAGGCAAAGTGTTAAAACCCGGGCAGATTTCCAGTATAAATTTGTATTTTTATAATTCATTTGATCTTGTGCTAAAAATCGATATTTTCCCTTACAAATCTGTATGCCTCTTTGTTAATCCGTTAATTTTTTATTTTTTTTTACTTCTCTGTTTATTGCATATATATATATATATATATATGTGTGTGTGTGTGTGTGTGTGTGTAGATATATATATATATATATATATATATATAGTACAGGGTGGGCGGAAAGTAGCTCCCTATTTTGGATTGGTAAAAAAATACGTATATTATCCATTTATTTCAGAAGAAATAATATGAAAAGGTAGGCATACATGGTAGGTTTTCTCTAAAATTCAATGTGGGCTCCAACTCTTTCCACCAGCTTCTGGAGCCGCCCAGGAATGGCGTCCACTGACTTTAGCAGGAACTCCGGCGGGATGGAGGACATGACTTCCCGAATTCGGTCCTCCAGTTCTTCCAATGTCCTCGGTTTGGTGCGGTAGACTTCTTCCTTTACCCACCCCCAAAGAAAGAAGTCGCACGGTGTCAAGTCGGGGCTCCTGGCTGGCCATTGATGTGGACCACGACGACCCATCCAACGCCCAGGGAAGTGGGCATCCAGCCACTCACGGACAACAAGAGCGAAGTGCGGAGGGGCGCCATCTTGCATAAATATCAGATCGTCGATGTTCTCCCATGTGCTGACACCGGCCAGACCTCGTTTCGCAACATAGCAAGGTACCGCAGCATTCATGGTGTTGCGCAGAAGGAACGGGCCCACAACCTGATCTGAGGTCATACCAGTCCACATCAATGGCCAGCCAGGACCCCCGACTTGACACCGTGCGACTTCTTTCTTTGGGGGTGGGTAAAGGAAGAAGTCTACCGCACCAAACCGAGGACATTGGAAGAACTGGAGGACCGAATTCGGGAAGTCATGTCCTCCATCCCGCCGGAGTTCCTGCTAAAGTCAGTGGACGCCATTCCTGGGCGGCTCCAGAAGCTGGTGGAAAGAGTTGGAGCCCACATTGAATTTTAGAGAAAACCTACCATGTATGCCTACCTTTTCATATTATTTCTTCTGAAATAAATGGATAATATACGTATTTTTTTACCAATCCAAAATAGGGAGCTACTTTCCGCCCACCCTGTATATATATATATATATATGTGTTTGTGTGTATGTTATTTATTTATTTATTTATTATTATTTTTTTTCTTTCTGTAACCTATATATAGGCCGTAACCTTTTATGTACTTCAGTGTTCCTGAGGATGTCATTAGACGAAAGCGCTTGAGCACCTTTTTGTGTTTCCTTTCCTTCGTGGTTTTATTCATCATAAATATTTTTCACGTGTTACTTTCGTGAAATAATTTTCATATATATATATATATATATGTGTGTGTGTTCTTGATTACTTTACGATACCGCGACAATCTTTACGATACACACATAGCTCATACCGACACGAACGTGCGGCTATCGACATTAGCAGTGTCGCTTTTGTTTCAAACTATTTTTTTAATGAAAATTATGATAAAAAAAGCACATAATGAAGATTAGGTTAACCTAACCTATGCTCTAATCCATACTCGTCAATGTAAAATGTTTTCAAATGTCTTTGGGATTTACCCTAAAACTAAAAAAAAAAATGCTGACTCATTCACCGCACTAACCAATACTAATTTTACCCAAATTATCTTTTTTATTATTATTATTTTCATTATTAAGAATTATTTTGATTATTAATAATTAAATTAAAATAATTTTATAAATCCAGGTTACAAATTACGCTTCTCTTGAAAGAACGCAATAGAACAAAAATGTCTGTTTGTTGTAATGCTCGATAAAGATTTTTCCTATGGAAAGATCTCATAACTTTTGCATCGAATAGGGATTTGCAGATGGTCGGTGAGAAGATGGCAGTAGAACTGTTTGTGACATCACAAGCGCGCTTGCGCTATACGGCTCTGGACTAAAACGTCATCAATCTTTGACTGGGTACCAACTTGGGTAGACGAAATAACGATTTTTTCTTTTTTTTTATCTTTTTATATTCTTAAAGCTTTATTTTTAGCTTCATAATAAACGAGTGGCTTTTGTTTTTCAAATATACGCTAGTTAAAAGTTTGATTTCATGTTATTTAATATATCTTAATTACTTCGTTTAAGTTGGCCAACGAAGCCCAAACAGTATTTCAAAAATTCTTATTTTTTCTTGTTCCCTAAGTAAAGCCTTCATTTCTTCTAATTCCCTGAAAAATTGTTTTTCTCAATTAAATTTCCTGTCAATTGATACCCATGACAACCTTTTACATAAATTCCTTCCAATTATAAAACTTGCCAAAACTGGGCCTACGATAGGTTAGGCGCTCCCCAAAGCTAATTTCCCTCAACAATGTTCGGCCTAGTACTTAATTAAAAATATTTTGCTTGACAACTATGTAAGTTTTTGACGTAACAACTTTAATATAAAAAAGGGTACTGACTTTCCCGAATTAGAGCTGTCTAGGCTACCCAATTTGACCTCTTAAAAAGCATGTCAAAGCTGACTGAAAGCCTGGACTCATTTATGGCAGGCCTATTTTATATATACTAGCTAAAGTGGGACCTACGGGCCCATTTAGCTAGACCTGCGTTGCTGGGGCCTTTGGCTTCAGTAATTGAGAGGCCTTGCCCCCCCCCCCCCCCAATTACTGGGAGTCAATTATTCGGTCAATAAAACTACAGAAAAGAACACAGCAATGAAAATCTTAACGCGTTAGAGTAAAAAGTTGAAACAAAGCAAAGCGCATTTACTCATATTTCTATGTTCAGAATAGCTTAATAGTAAATACATGTATCTACAGACGGAAGGACAGGACTGCCTTTTTATAGTGTGTGTGTGGTGTGTGTGTGTGTATATATATATATATAGAAACGACGTAAGTATAGAGGAGCGTTCTGCACACGAGGAAGAGAAATAACGAACAAATGAAAAATGAGGTGAACCGCCCGGGAATCGAACCCAGGATCTTCCGATTGCCGGTCAGATGCGCTATCCATTACACCACGGGCCTCGATCAGTCATAAGTCGAAATTCTCCTACATACGGCAGAAACCAATGCCCTGAGAGGGCACCCTCGCAAATCGTGAATATGTACATTTAACTGCAATGACCCGCAGTATATTAATGTATAGAAACGACGTAAGTATAGAGGAGCGTTCTGCACACGAGGAAGAGAAATAACGAACAAATGAAAAATGAGGTGAACCGCCCGGGAATCGAACCCAGGATCTTCCGATTGCCGGTCAGATGCGCTATCCATTACACCACGGGCCTCGATCAGTCATAAGTCGAAATTCTCCTACATACGGCAGAAACCAATGCCCTGAGAGGGCACCCTCGCAAATCGTGAATATGTACATTTAACTGCAATGACCACGCAGTATATTAATGTATAGAAACGACGTAAGTATAGAGGAGCGTTCTGCACACGAGGAAGAGAAATAACGAACAAATGAAAAATGAGGTGAACCGCCGGGAATCGAACCCAGGATCTTCCGATTGCCGGTCAGATGCGCTATCCATTACACACGGGCCTCGATCAGTCATAAATCGAAATTCTCCTACATACGGCAGAAACCAATGCCCTGAGAGGGCACCCTCGCAAATCGTGAATATGTACATTTAACTGCAATGACCACGCAGTATACTGATCGAGGCCCGTGTGTATGGAAGGAAGCGCGCATCTGACCGGCAATCGGAAGATCCTGGGTTCGATTCCAGGGCGGTTCACCTCATTTTTCATTTGTTCGTTATTTCTCTTCCTCGTGTGCAGAACGCTCCTCTATACTTACGTCGTTTCTATACATTAATATACTGCGTGGTCATTGCAGTTAAATGTGTGTATATATATATATATATATATATATATATATATGGGCCCCAACAAGATTCGAACCCAGCCCCTTTCGAGTAGGATGCGAAATACCACAACAACCAACGTAAAAATCAGTACAACCTGGTGAATATTTCAACGCCTGAGGGAACACATAATGTTTTCGCGTCCAGAGGTGTTTTCCGTATCAACTTGAGACAATGGCAATGGAAACATTTCATTTAAACCTGTCCGTGTTCATGCGTAATATGCTACGTATGGGTTCCCAGTTTTTCATCAGAGATTTGAACGAAATTGTTTCCACTACCACGAGTGCATGATGGGAGTTAGTATGGAAAACACTGCTGGACACGAAAGCGTAACGTATTGCCTAGTCAGTGGTGGCGAACTTACGGCACGCGTGCCCATTTGGGTACGCGATCAAATTTGCTTGGCACGCCTAAGCATAGAAATTGTTATCCAAAAAATGAGTATAAAATAATAGACTTATTGTTTAGAATTCGGTGTAATATATATAAACTTTGGTGGGCACGCGAATTTTTTTTATGATTTGCATGGCTTTTTTGGCACGCGACTGTAAAAAGGTTCGCCACCCCTGGCTTAGGTTGTTGAAATAGTCAATAGACTAGACTAACTTTTACCTTGTAGCGTGGGGCAGCTCCCTCGCCTTCTGCTCAAGAGGTGCTAGGCTCGAGTCCTGGTGGAGAGCATTTTCACATAATGCACAAATCGTGTGGTTTTGCATATTTCACACACACACAGTATATATATATAAGAGAGAGAGAGAGAGAGAGAGAGAAACTCAAAAGCAAAATTTAGGGGCTATAAATGACTGACGATACGAAAACTGAGACTCAACACAAGATAGCAATAAACAAACCAAAAAGAATAACTGGACAGATGCTGAGAACCTTTAAAGGAAAGGACAAGAATGTAATAATTTCCTTTCTTAAAACACTGATCATACCAAAACTGAAATATTTCTCAGGCTTAATGTCCACATATAAAAAAGAGAAAGGGAATTTGTCAGTTAGAAAAAATTCAAAGAAATTTCACAGCCAAGATTATTGGTTGCAAAGAACTAAATTACTGGGAAAGATTACTTAAAAAATTAAATCTATGTTCGTTGGAAAGAAGAAGAGAGACGTACGCCATAGTTCACACAAGGAAAATAATAGATAAACTATCATACTTCCTAATCCCATACTGGACCTTATAACCATTCAAAAAACGCTAGAAAATAGGAAAAATGGAATAGCCAGTGTTCCGAAACTAAAGGCTAGACAAGGAACATCCTCAACCTTGAAGGAAAATAGCTTTGTTGTCAGAGGGCCAACACTGTTCAACCAACTGCCAAAAGAAATTAAGAACACAATTTTCTTTTTATATGCAGGAAGGAGGGGCCAAGGGCAAGTGGCCGCAAAAATGCCCCCCCCCCACCCGACCCTATGTAAGAAGGAGAGAGCGGAAATCGAGTTCTCCGAAGCTCATAATGCTATTTTCTTTTATATAAATTTTGAGAAGACTGTGTATTGTGTAAAATGCATGTATGTGTGGTGAAGACTAGAGGGAAAAGTGTGTGCTTGAGAGCATGCTGAACTGTTCACAAGGTAGATGAGACAGAAAAAGATCAGCTAAAGGGGAAAGTGGCAGGAGAAACGGGAGGAGTTTCAGCACTCCCTGTCTCCTGTCAAACGTCTCCCACCCGGATTACTTCCCTGGTCGATTGGCGTCTACAATCTCTTCCTCCTCCTCCTCCTCCTCCTCCTCCTCCTCCTCCTCGACAAATGGCGTCGATGTGGTTATCTTCAAAAAAGACAATACCGGGTGTACCTGGCTGTGTGAGATGAAGAGCTCGAGAAGGTAACTCACTCTTTTACCAAGTCAATTCTGAAGGTGAAGCCTTGAGCCTGATCTTCGTGCAATGAGTGATCGGCGCGCGAACTGGCTACAAGATCAGTATATATATATATAAAGTTTGCAAACCCACTAAAAATTACCCCAAAATAATCCATATTCTAGTTAAAATCAAGAAATTTGGCAACAAATGTTCCTCAATAAAATAATTTTACTTGTCCACGTTACGCACGCGCATTATAAACAGTAACCTACAAGGTTATCGGTTAACAATCTGAAAGCATTCTTGCAACTGCATCACTCAGGTATGTTATCTCTTTGTTCTTTTCATTGGAAATCGGTTTTAGGCTTTTTTCATTCTTTGCTTAGCTACTGAAGCATAGTTGTGTACTTGTGTTTCTAGAATATTTCTAATATAATAGTGTTATTTTATGTGTTTTATAGACATTTTTACTATTCTATGTCATGTATTGAAATAATGAGTGCCTTAAACTCTTTTATAGATGGATTCAACTGATTTTTTTTCCACATGCAATAGCTCAAGTACGGCAGATGCCAGAAGATATTCGCATAAAGATAGTGACTTCACGGGAAGAAAGATATACCATTAGAGAAATTGCTAAAACACTGAACATTTCTGTAAAAGGGGTGTGGGGCACTGTTAAACGCCATCTTGAAACAGGGTCAACTAAAGACAAATAAGAAGAAGGAAGGCCAAGAAAAACGACAAAATCTCAAGAGCAGTACTTGAGAGTTACGTACCTAAGAGACAGAAGACGACAGAGATGTAGTTTTCAGCAGGACTTCAATTCCTCAGAGGGCAGTAAAAGTTTCGCCCGTAACAATACGATGTCGATTGTAGGAGGCACGAGTGCACGGACGAGTTGCTGCCAAAATGCCGTACCCGAGACCCGAAATCTTTGGGTCTAAAAGACGGTACGTACGACGGTGAGAGGATGAGAGCTATAATAATATGTGCTTACAACTAACAGTAAAGCATGGCGGGGGATCTTTCAATGCTTGGGGGTGGGGGTTCATAAGTTCATCTGGAGTTGGCTCCCTCGTGAAAATTGACGGTACTCTAACAAAAGTGAAGTACAAGCGAGTTCTTTAATTGCATAATGTGCCACATGGAAAGCGTTGCAATAAAGAAGGGTTCATCTTCCAATAAGATAACAACCCCTAAACACACGGCACAGATTGTAAAAATATATTTGAAGGGGAAAGGAGGACACTGGAGAAAATTTAAATCAATTTCATTACCGTTCTAGAGAATTTCACACTTTAAGTTAGGTTTTTCGGAATAAATAGCAAAATAACCATCGGGTCTAAAGTTTCATCACAGTTTTCTCTTTTTACGCTTTCCAAAATCAGGAAACTTTTCCAAATTCCTACTTCGAGAATCACACTTTCTGACCATATTCAAAGAATCCTAAATCCTATATTTGTGATTCCTTAAATGTGACACTTTAAAAAATTAATTAAAATCAATGGACTGATTGACTAATTCCATGGGTTACATTCATGGAACTTTGAGCACGAATATTATTGTATAAGGATGGAGGATTTTTAATAGGTGCACACCATACCCGAGCGTCCTTCCTCCCCTTTGTAAAGTTGGCTGAGAAAAGCAATAAGATCTGAATAATTACTGCGCCATCACCATTTTGTTAAGGTTAATTTTATAGGTTATCTTTATCTTGGTTTAACTTTAACTCTTTAATCAGACTGTGATCAGTTTCAGGAAATGATGAAATTCACGAGTTTTTTTACTGGACCTACCCTCAACCCCACAGTCCCACTATCACCACCACCACCCAAGAATGAATGTTTCGTTACAGCCTACATTCAGATTAACGTACCCGCACTATTAAGAATATTTGTATGATGTGTTTTCAATAAAGCTGCAATTTTTGTTTCCGTTCACAGGATTAAATTTTAAGACCAGTAAACTGCGTAAAATCTAAACAAAGTTTAAAAAGGGCCAAATTAAATAAAAAGTAAATATCAAAACGTATAATTAACTATTTTATTATTATTATTGTAATATTAATTTTTATCAATAAAAAGCTCTCATTCATTCATTCATTCAATAGAATTTTTTTCCTATTTACACCGTTTATCGGCTGTTATATACGAGCCTGAAATCAACTCATGGTCGCGTAAACTGGTCCTATATTGTCAGTCTGCCAAGACGACACCATAAATCGTAAACATCTTTTGGTTCCTTTTACGGGGAAGCAATAAAATCATAGATACACACTGGAAGGAGAGAAGAGGTAGATTGTTTAATGTCCCAGCTGCGGTGGAACAAGGGGGAGGGCATGAAAACGAAGGCGAAAAATACCCTCAAAATACGTGGCCCCCAAACCTTTAACGTTCTGCCGAAAGAACTGAGAAACTTCCAGCGCACCACCTGAATAATTTCGAGAAACCATCTGGACGGGTTCTTACGCAAAGTCCCTGACCAGCCACGCGTAACTGGCAACGAGGGCAGAAGGAGAGTGGTAACCAACTCTCTCTCCTCCATCAAATTCTCCAAATGAGGCGAGATGCCGCAGAGGGGTCGACCGCAGATCAGTCCTGAACTGTCGTCGTTCGAAGACACCAAATTCAATTCGATTCCATGGCAATTATCGTAAATCCAACTTTTTCCGGCTTCGTTTACTATAGATAATACTGTATATCATTACAGTTCCTACGTAGTTTATAATGAAAGTAATTTGAACAACAGTAAATACTGTAATATGCAAACTGTAACAAACTATAACAGTAAATACTACAGAAACACGCAAAAGCTTTAAATTACATAAAAAAAAAATAATAATGTTTTGGTCTGTCTTCCTATTCTCTTTTCTGTTACAGCTTCGGAGTAACATTAGAGGCGTCAATACCCTTATTCTCAGCGGCCTTACCCATTATTTTATTATTATTTGGTGCCTCTTTCAAGTTCGTAAAATTAATTTTTAGGTTTAACGATTGAAGTTTACTTGTAATATAAAGATTGATCCATCAAGTCATACTATTTATGTCATTAACGAAGTTATTGTCAGTTATACCCAAAAATATTACAAAACATTTTTTACACACACACACACACACACACATAAGTTTTGGACAAAGAATGTTTGTAGATTCAGTCTCTGAACAATTTAAAACTTCACTGATTTACAAAACACCGCTCCGCCTATCCAGGGTACGAGCAGCTCGCAGCGTTATTGCAAGGTACATAGACAGTCAACGTACTAACTAAGCGTTCGTACGTGGTTCAGCACCACTGAAAGTAAAAATGTTTTTTATAGGGTGATTCACTCGCTGGTAGACTCAGAGAGCGTATCGTATTAGCGATACTCTGGCTGGGGCTACCAGCGAGTGAATCGCGCTGTATTTTTTATAATCCAGAGAGATCAAATTCATAATCATTTCCGTGCTTGTGGCGTTAGTGTGCAGTACAGACACACCCATACTCCCATATATATATATATATATATATATATATATATATGAAAAATTATTTCACGAAAGTGACACGTGAAAAGTATTTATGATGAATAAACCACGAAGGAAAAAAGAAACACAAAGGGGTGCTCAAGCGCTTTCGTCTAATGACATCCTCAGTGTTCCTGAGGATGTCATTAGACGAAAGCGCTTGAGCACCCCTTTGTGTTTCTTTTTTCCTTCGTGGTTTTATTCATCATATATATATATATATATATATATTTAGATTAACGTAAAAGTTGTGCATTTCGCCTCGCCAAAGGTTATACTGTATATATATATAATTTGCGTATCATAACTTGAAACAATGTGATTTATAAGTGATGAAGAATTATTATTATTATTATTATTATTATTATCAATGTGTAATGCCAAAATACTTGAATAACATTAAAAGTGGATTGGTCAGTTTAAATGGTGTGTTCGTCCGTTTGTTTACCATCGAAATTCGTTGCTATAACTATAATTTCCTTTCTATAAGTTTCGCCTATTTTTCAAAAAACTTCGTCTGGCTATGGGCATTTATTCTCTTCATTTCGTTCGCGTTTGTTAAATTTTTTATATTTTTTACTTATGTCGACAAGTTACTTTGGTATTATTTCAGCAATGCTTTTATTTTCATCCTTATTTGGAAACTTATTATAAGAAAAAAATAGGTTTTTTTAAAAATTTATTATGAACTAAATGAAGTGAAAAAGGGATTAAGCAGGCGGCGGAAATTCCTGAACGATTTTTCAATTTGTTTCGTCTCGAGTGGAAATCGTCTCGATGTAATTCAATCATATATATATATATATATATATATATAAATTAAATTTGTAGAAATAATTTATGGACCCCCCCTCTCTCTCTCTCTCTCTATATATATATATATATATATATGGTTAGCTTCCGCCCGAATTGTTCATTCTGACGAAGGTCAAGCTTTTCACTCCACCTTAGACCTACAGTTTGACGTGGAATCCGAACCACGCCCCACCAACAGCCCAGGGTACCCACTTATCTACCAACCGCTTTTTTTTTATTGTGTGGAAGGATAAACAGCTGGGTTTTGCTGCGCGCCGGCTGCGGTCATCGGGTCTCGAACCCGGGTCCGATGGATTCGTAGTCAGCGACGCTAACCACTACACCACCGAGGCGCATATATATATATATATATATATATATATATATATATATAGAGAGAGAGAGAGAGAGAGAGAGAGAGAGCTTAAAGAAACCTACTTTATTACAAACATGGCAGGACTGATGAATAGATTGGGTAATCGGATTATCTGAGTCTTGAATTATTGTCATTAGACTGTGCTCAGTACGTCTAGTTACCTCCGAGAGGCTAGGTACATTGTGCTTAGCGAACATTCGCGGAACTAACCATCTTGAGATAACTTATCCGGCACTATTGCTAACCTTAGTCCCCCCTTTTATAACTAGCCCGAAGTTGCACAATAGTGCAAAAAGTAATAATATATAAAAAAAAGAGTTTTGAGCTTCAATTGTACAGAATTTGAAATTTTTTATTGTTAACCTTTCAACCTTTGGTGTTCTGTGCAGATGATTCCTCATTTCACGAACGTCAGGTTTGTTGCCCCGCCTCCCGAGATGACCTGGTAGAGAGTTGGTTTCTTGCGCTCTCCACTTCACATAGCCAAGTATTCCCAGCTCATCTGGTATTGTTCCGAATCTTCTTTTGAAGATTTCCATCACTACACCAGTCGTGTTCCGCAGTTCCATGGGCACTGGGCAGTTAGTTGAACAGTCTTGGCCCTCTGACAACAAACCTATTTTCCTTCAGGTTTGTGGATGTTCCCTGTCTAGTCTTCAGTTTGGGAACACGACACATTCTTCCTTTCCTATTTTCCAGTGTTGTTCGAGTGGTTATAGGGTTCAAAATGAGATTAGGGACTGGTTTCTTTATTTTCCATGCGTAAATAATGGTGTACTTCTTTTTTCTTCTTTCCAAAGAATATAAATTTAATTCACGTAACTTTTCCCAGTAATTTAGTTCTTTGCATCTATTAATCTTAGCTGTGAAGCTTCTCTCAATCCCTTCTAGTTGACTAATGTCTTTTTTTATATCCAAGAATGGTAAAGAACAGTAGCGCAACCAAGGAGGGGGGGGTTCTCGGGACACCACCCCCAACAAAAAGTTTTGGTTACATATTAACAGTCAACAGAAATAATGTTACGGATTAACACGCTTTGAATCTTCCTTTGTATGGAATTTTAGTAAGTGGTTTAATATCGGGGCTCCCCTCCCACCCCTTCTAGAAACTTCTAGTTGCGCACCTGGTAAAGAACCATTATTTTCATATTTAACAGCATATAAGATGTTTTGACGTAAACTATTAATACAATTTTGGAAGGCGATGGATTCTTCGCGGTTAAATAAAGCAAAAGTGTTATCAATACAACTAAAGTAATAACAAAAGTCGGAAATGATTGTGGCAAGATTCAAATATCAAAGTTTTGAGACACATTCACTAATATTTTCATGAACTAAGTCGTAGAGGAGAACTTATAGCAACACCGTTAATTTTTTGGTATACACACTTATTAATATAAAATAATTAGCTTTAATAGATAGTTCTAGGAGGAGTTTCATAAAAGTTTTATAGTTTAAACCAGAATATGTTGATGAGACAGTATCGAAGAGTTCATTGAGGATGATAACAATTATTTTGATTGTAAGGATATTAGTAAATAATGAGGTGACATCAAAACTAATCATAAATTTCTTAGAGTCCTCCGTAATAATTTCTTTTGTGAACCTGTAGGAGTTTTTAATTGGGTATTCGTTGGTAGTTATATGTTCCTATATAGATGCAAAATTATAACTATATTGTAACCATATTATAACTAGATTATAACCATATTATAAGTTACCAAAAATGGTCTGAAGAGTATGTTGTTCTCGTCTACCTTTGTCAGCCCAAATAGTGTATCAAGACAGACTAGATCTAGTTGAGAAAAATTGTTTATTTTTTTTTGTAGGAAGGACGGGGCCAAGGGCGAGCGCCCGCAAAAGTGACTCCTCCACAGAAGACGGAAAGAGCCAAAAAAACAATGTCTCCAAGGCTTAATGATGCCATATAAAGGGTGTTTATTAATTTTTTATGCTTACGAGATCTTAATAGCTTATTGAGAATAAAACAGAGTGAAGACGTTGTAAAGAAGTTCCGAAAATTGGAATTGAATACAACGAAAATATCTAAAGCTTCTGAAGACGAAATTCCGACAAATCTACGGAGAAACTGATGTTTATCTCAGTTTTGTTTAGTTCAAACTTTATAAAAAGTCACTTTACCATAAAAAAATGTTACGATTCTTCTCTAAAATGGCTACTGAATAACAAAATTAATTAATTAATATTTAATTTATACAAACTTTTATTTTTTTGATACAGTCAGTTCATTAAAACCGGTTTGGGGATCCATTTCTCTGGTTAAAACCAGGTCAGACGGTTCCCCTAACATGATCTCCATCGTCGTAAACACCATGAGGTCACCCATAACGTGACCACCAACGGTGCAACCCTCGTTATCGGACAAACAGATGTGAAGATGCGTTCCACTCGGGCTTACGGTGCCATTCAGTGCCAAGACCTCGTAATGGTTATCGTATGTTTGGATCTGAAAATTTTAAAGTCAGGATAGTTATTTAACAATCTGGTTGCTTTGATTAATATGCGTGAAAGTTTTAGCACACTTATTTAGACGTAGCTGGATTAATATTAAAAATTATGCTATTCTAAAATAGCTTTATAAAATTGTGTGTTTTGAGTTCGAAGTAATAGCAGTTTCACGCTGAACCTGGACACCCTTGGATAGTTATCCTAGGACACTCATTCCGAGATTATCCTAAGTGGTGTGAACGCTTTCGGAACAATGGACACGTCACGTCAAGTGTCCAGCGGGCTCCATCAATAAATTCCCTCACCCATTTTTTTGAGGAGTATTCCGGAATAAAAGTCTCAAATTGTAGTCGCATTCGGCTGAATTGAATGTTCTTCTGCTGATAAAAAATTTTAATTAAAGGTTTAAGTTCGTCTTTTATACTTCGAAACATTTTATTTCATTTGTAAACCTACTTTATTAATTACATTGTACAACAAATTTTCGGTTCAGCAAAAAAACGGGAATAACATTCGGTCATTCTTAATATTTCGAGTGTGCTGATTCCAAATCTGAAAATAGTTTTTTTCTATCACGTCACGTTTTTTTGTAATGACTGCTTAAAATCTTCATACCAAAAAAATAAGAATATATTGATAAACAGATAGGCTTTATCATATGGAACAGTTTAATTATTGCTATACTTCAACATATATGCACAAAATTAACATAAAACTCTCGTATTATACTGTTTTTAACTCGTTATTGGTATTTATGCTGGCGTTTGTGTGATGCTTCTGGTTGGTCACGCTTTAAATTCCAGCAGAAATCGGCCAGCATAGCAGGACTCCACTTCCCTTTGTATCGGCTCTCCATTGTGGCTATATCCTGGTGGAATCTCTCCCCGTGTTCGTCGCTAACAGCAGATACGTTTCCGGAAAGAATGAGAGATGTGAATGCAAAAAATGAATTTTCAATGACATCTTTCATCCGAGACGTTGGTATGAGTTCATAAGTTGATCCACAAGTGCAGCATAGTTGTCGTATTTAGTCTTTCCTAGTAGACCGTTGCATACGTTTTTGAATGCACGCCAGGCTGCCAACTCAACCTCATCCATCACCGTTCAAAGTGTTCGTCTAGCATGAGTTGGCGAATTTGAGGGCCGACGAATATGCCTTCTTTATTCTTGGCATCACTTATTTTTGGGAATTTTTCCTTTAGATATTTGAAGGCAGGCTTATCCTGTTTCAACGCCTTTGCAAATTGTTTCATCAGCCCTAGTTTTATGTGAAGTGGCGGCAAGATAACCTTTTCCTTTCGTACCAGTGGTTCGTGAATAACATTGTGAGATGCAGGTGAGGAATTGTCTCGCGGCGGCCATACTGAGCCGTGTCTAGTGTTCAGACCTTGCTCGGCTATCCCACTTGCATAGGAAACACATGTATTTCGTATAGCCAGTTTGCAATCCATTGAGAATAGCCACAACCTTCAAATCTGCGAAGATAAGCCACTTATGTTCATTGTATTTTATACAGTCCAAAATAAAAGCAACATTGTCATACGTTTCTCTCAAGACGACTGAATGAGCGATCGGAACAGAAGGCATTGTGTTCCCATTGTGTAGCAGTACACCCTTAACACTGTACAGAGATGCATCAATGAACAATCTCCACTGATTCGGTTCATAGCACAAACCCAGAGCATCGAACAGACCATGTATATCAATGCAATAACAAAGATTGTTCTTCATTGTGAAATATTCCTGCAAATCCAAGGAGCGCTTTCGGAATGCTGTAATTCGTACGTCTTCCGTCAGCAGATTCCATTCTTGTAGACGTGAGGCCAGCAGTTCACTTTGTTGCTTGGTAAGTATTAAATCACGGACCAAATCACTGAGTTCAGGCTGCGTGATGAGATGTTGTTTTTTCTTGACTCGACTTGAGCTTCATATCATTCGCCGTCTGATTCCGATTCGTCAGAGTCTGTGTTATCGGTCGGCATTTCAGCTGGAGGACGAGGGATGGGTATATCTGTAGAATGTTCCACAGGACGCATAGCAGAACGAAGATTTGGGTAGACTATAGCCTTTTTCCCTTTTCTGTTGCAACCTGTAATGTAATGTGAAACAATAGACATTGTTGACTACTTAAGATAGCATAATTGTCAGAGCTGGGCAATAAATACATTGAATGTATTTAAATACTAAATACTAAATACATGGGAGAAATGTATTTAAATACTAAATACTAAATACATTTTTTTTACGAATGTATTTAGATACTAAATACAAAATACATCAATTGTATTTAAATACATTTGTAAATACATTTTAAATACATGCAAATTTTAACATATGCATTCACTAATTCATGAGTAACAACAATATAAAATGCTTGATAAAGGATAAAGAAATAGTACAATCTAATTTCTGATTATATATTTCCCTTTTTAGAACAAAACAAAAACAAAAGAACTTAGAACTTACGATGTTCAACCAGTGGCATATTATACTCATTATATCATTACAAAATGAGTAACAATTAATGAGTAGATGAGACATAAACGTAAACATAAGACGTAAACATAAACATAATGCACCTTACGAATTCTCTTTTATTTCACGGTTGCTGCGGATCAAAACCAATCTTTCAAAAGTTTTGTCTGAAAGAGAGTTTCTTTTGGGAGTCAAAGTGATTCCCGCGAATGAGAATATTTGCTCTACCGGTGCCGAAGATGGTAATGTCGTGTTATAGCGGAGGAACAGTCTTTTTATGAGAGAATGTACAGAACGTGTATTAAACCAGTAAAAGTATTTACATTTTTATATTTTGAGTATTTAAATACATTGTATTTAAATACTCATTAAAGGATTTAAATACTATATTTAAATACATGAAAAACAATGTATTTATAAATACAGTTCTAAATACACAAATGTATTTAAATACGTATTTAAATACAAATGTATTTAAATACTGCCCAGCTCTGATAATTGTGTAATACATTACGCAGAGTAGGATATGCTAAAGTGTGCTAAAAACACCAAATTTGACGTATATTCAGAAAAATAAAAGATTCAAACCTGTGATGTTCGTTAAGCAGAAATAGCAATCAGTTGAATGGTCCAGCGGCTCTCTCCATACCATTGGGACACCGAATCCCAGACCAGGACCGGTGCCTTTGAACCAAGCAGATAACGAGCTTGTACATCTCACACTGCAGATATGAGGCGCCCAGTGCTTGTCCTAATCACCAACTTTGAATGCGAAGTATAATTCATAAAGCTTTTTCACATGAGAAGTCAACTTCCTTTTATACTGTTTTAACGTTAATGTCCCACAAATAGAACAAAAACTGTCTGGCGAATTTTTGCACTCTCTAGGCATTGTAGCATAACATCAATAAAAACCTGTAAAATCAGAAAATGATAGATCAATTTGCAATTTCATACAATATAGATGTTGTCGGTGAAGTATACATAATTTGATACTGTTATTCAATAATACTCACTTATAGCACCGATTTATGATAAAATATGGCTGACAATTTTGTTTTAAATGATTAATGAAAGAAATTTTTCATAAAATCAAAGTGGAAACACAGCCGAACACCACCACCACAGCATATGCATGACTGAACAAAATGTAAAAGATGCGTTCAGAGAACCAGTGGTTCTCAAAATGATACAATGAAATAGGTTCATTTTCATAAAATCGGTGGGTGATACAAATAAATGAGTGTTATTTTCGCAATCTTTGCATATAATTAGCCATAAAAATGATAATCTCATTTCCGTTTTTTTTTTCACTGTTGTACAGTGTTATTATTAATTACCTTATGGTGCGCGAATTTTCTCTCTCTCTCATATATATATATATATATATATAATATATATATATATATATATATATAATGCAGAAAGGAGGGACCAAAGGTGTATGTATATACATATATATAAAGTTTCGCGGAGACCATTTTTTTTCACAAAGTCGGAATTCTTTACAAGATTGGTTAAGTGGGAAATAATTAATCAACTGAAAACGACCACCTAACCTAGTGTGATCTGGTTTCTGTGAAATAATAATAATAATAATAATAATAATAATAATAATTATTATTATTATTAGCGCCTCGGTGGTATAGTAGTTAGCGTCGCTGACTACGAATTCATCGGCCCCGGAATCAAGACCCGGTGACGGCAGGCGGCGCGCAGCAAAACCCAGCTGCTCATCCTTCCACACAATAAAAAATTGCTTAGCAGATAAATGGTACCCTTGGTAACCTAATGGTTAAGACGCTGGGGTGCTGGTGGGGCATGGTTTAGATTCCACGTTAAACTGTAGGTCTTAGGTGGAGTGACGAGTTTGACCTTCGTCAGAATGAACAATTCGGGCGGAAGCTAAACGAAGGTTATATATATCGGTATAAATCTTTGGTGTCATGATAAAATTAATCTCACTAATGTAAGTTACTAGGAGATCATTTGGGTCTTTTCCGTTTGGGGGCTAGCAACAAATTTTAATGAAAATTGGTATACTAATGTAGTTTTGGTCACTGATTTAAAAAATAACTCGTTTTTTGGAGAAATGAAAAACAAACATGTTAGAACACTTTAAATAATTAATGTGTGTTTTAACTAGCTTAAACTAGTTACAAAGGATTGTGTTAAATTTAGCCAGTCACAAACTGCTACTGTTTATGAAAAAGTGCTCTAAGTGTGGGAAAGTGTGTTCCTTTGATAAAAATACCCAATTCTTTCGTTGCCAAAAGCGTCGGTCAAACGGTAAAAAGTGCAACTTTACGAAAAATACCTTTTTTGAAGGATCCCGGCAGATCCGTAAAAGTAGCAGAAAAAATCAAGAATTAATGCCCAGTTAGGTCAATTGAATGCCCGGTTAGGTCAATTGAATGCCAGGTTAGGTCAATTGAATGCCAGGTTAGGTCAACTGTATGCCCTTGACGATTGGTTAGGTTGTCATGATATTTTCGTTAAAAACACATTAATTATTTGAAGTGCTCTAACATGTTTGTTTTTCATTTCTCCCAAAAAAAAAAAAAAAAAAAAAAAAAAAAATTGAAATCAGTGACCAAAACTACATTAGTATACCGATTTTCATTAAAATTCGATGCTAGCCCCCAAACGGAAAAGATCCGATCATTTTTAAAGTTGGACAAGTTATAACAAAATAGTATTTTTCTGTCACAAAATAAAAAATAAAAATTACCCCTTAAAAACTATCAAAGAAAACTTGACGCTCAGTGTTCCGCAATTCAGGATGTCGAGGTTCAGTGTGAATTGGTTTTAACAAGTGAAGAGTCAACTGTAACAAAAATGAAAGCACATAAAAATATAAATTACATAATGAATGAACGCACAAAGTGAAAATAAAAAATATGTTTAGGTCTCTCTGCGATTAATGAATGAAATAACGCAATAAATTTTCAAGTGAACTAAACAAGATTCTTGCAAGCGATGTGCTTAGGCCTCAAGGTACTCGTAGTAAGAACCCACCCCTATAGGGGCGGGCGGAGCATCACTATCAAGTTGCCAATTACGAATTAATTTAACTTTATTTACTAAACAATAGTACACAAACCAAAAGGTAAATAGTGTTCTTACTTTATTTGTTTTTCCCTTCGTATCTGCAGCAAGACGTAACGTGGCTTTGGTTACTGAACCGCAGCACGACAATACAAAACACCCATTTCGCACATTTTCTCTGACAAAATTTTCTAAACTTGTTTTTGCCTGCAATTATAAATCACTACAGAAGAAAATCTAAAGGAATTAAATCGAATAACACTAACAAAGAGAGCTTTGTTTGACTTATTAATCCAGATAACGCTTCTCTCTTTGCGAGATTATTTACAGTATATATAAATATATATATTAGTATCAGTAATTTTCTTCTGAAAATTTGGCAACCCTACTTATACTTAGCAAAGACTATGACTCATACCTCTGAAAGATGATCATCAAATGTAGTGAATCCATTTTAAAGGAAATTAGTAACTTAAACGTAAGTACATAACATAATTAGCTATAACTTTAATAAATAATTCTGAGTATTAGAGATTACTATAAAGATCATAAGTTGTACTACACCGTTTGATGTTAGTAGAGTTTACCTCCATGCCAGGCGTAAGACGAAGTGCGTAAACCTTCAAGTTACTCATAAGTCATAAAGTTTTTGAAAATGTATTTTTTCTAGAAATAACGTTGTAAAATATATGATAAATATAAAAAAATGACGCACAGTCGATGTTTACAGTATAAACCTATTAATTATACAACAAAGAACTTAAATAATAGTTAATGCAAAAAACTTCACTTTTTCTACGTGAAGGTCAAAATATGAAAATAAAAACCCACTCTAATAGACAGAGTTTATTTCCACGACAGTTTCGACGCCCACTGGCATCCACCCGAGGAGGATGCCAGTGGGCGTCGAAACTGTCGTGGAAATAAACTCTGTCTATTAGAGTGGGTTTTTATTTCATATTTTAAATAATAGTTATTTATCAACAATGTCTTTATCACTAAGTAACTGGTATTCAAAGCATACAGTACAGTGTGAATTAAAGAAGGGACTTTCGCATAAAGTCATATTCACTGATATATTTCATCCTGTAACCATGACAACGAAAACTTTTTCCCTGTGGCTGTCTAGTTACAACAGACAGCCTTCCCTGTTTACAAACAATGCTGTGTCAGGCACTTAATGAAACAATGGAATGATATAATGCCTCGAGTGGGAAAAATTAAAAATGTATACAATCATAAAATTATAATTAAGAGAAATATCGTACAGTTGTTTAGATTTTGAGCAAAGTGAAACCAAAGCCTATTATAACAAGACTCGTGACTCCGCCCACTTTTGCGTTAGTCTCCCCCACCTCCTCTCCTTTCCCTCCCTGCCACCTAGTGTTTGGTAGGAGAACTAAATGATATTTTCCTTTATAGCACCCCCAATTTCTTCTTTTTAATTAGTAACAATTTTGACAAAACTAAAACTAACGAAAATATTACGACTTAACCTAACCAATCGTCAAGGAAAGGAAAAGGAAAAGATCCTAAAATATTCTAGCAGAGAACCTGCCCTTCGTGCAGGTAGCAAAAGTATCCCGCCCTACAACTTTAGAATGAGACGTGAATATAAAAATTAACCACCTAGTTAGGTTAATTGAATGCTAGTTAGGTCAACTGTACTCCCTTGACGATTGGTTAAGTCGTGATATTTTCGTTAGTTTTAATTTTGTCAAAAATTGTTACTAACTGAAAAGAAGAAATTGGTGGTGCTATAAAGGAAAAGATCCAAACTAAATTACCCGTGAAAAACTGTTAACTTTAATAATTGTATTCTTATACTTATGATTATGTAGTTTAATATTTAACAAATAGGAATGTAGGTTTGTGTTTTTGAAAGATACTGTAAATGGGATAATTTAAACATTTATTTAATAAACTAAATCATGGGGGTATGAGTTTGCACAAATTATAATTATCGCTCTATACGCTAGGTGGAGAATAATATTTGTGGACGGATAACGCAGTTTATGATGAAACTATCATCATTTTGGTATCTTGTTAGATGAAAAGCGATTCCAAGGCCTTTCGCGTATTCAACAGGGAATATGGTACACCTCGTCAGGGAATGACGAAGTGCACCGCGAATGGAAATGCAGTGACATTGTTTCTCAAATCAAGAAACTATTTTCTCAGATGTGAATTTTCCACTTTGTGCATTTTCATTTGCGGAGTGCGGATAAGAATAGAAATTACACAAAATGGACATTAACCTCACACCCAAGTGACCCCACATCAAATTCGTCAGTCGTGAGTCGCAAGACGATCCTGTGTGCAGCCGGCCTTATTAGGGAATAACTAAGTTTCTTCATTTCAAGTCCATAATTTATTTTTAATATGAACAAATGCTCTTTTCTTTTTAAATGAGTAGCAATTGAATGTAGCGTGGGATAAGTAAAATATTTAGTTTACAATCCACGTTGCATTCCACAATAAAGCAATAAGTGATGCCTATGAAGAGGCATTATTAAATAACAAAAAAAAAAAGGAAGACAAGTGAAGACAAGTTTAGATTTATAGTATGAGAACCAGTGACGAAATAGGTTGGATAGCGAATGGCCCAGTGATTCTAGGTGCTCTTTTACAGTATTCCTGAGTTGAACAGCTTACATGGGGAACCTCTTGTCCACACATGCCATACTCTGTCTGAGGTTAACCATTTAGAGCAACAGTGAACCTTTGAGAACAGCTCTCGTGGTGTTAAGCAGTTAGTAATACCTAATGTTTCTATTATCACTTACTAGCATCTCAAGATTAAACCAAACGACACCAAATCACAAACTAGAACCACTAAGTTTACTCACAATTTGATGGAATCTGCCATGATGACGTCACCGATTCTCTTTTTTATATATATATTTTAAGAAATTATCCAACTAATGGTAGGTTTACATTACACTTCATAAAACAAAATTTCATAATTTTAATAAAGGTATAAGATCCCCACTAGATGCAATTTTTATAGTAACTTCTTCAAATGGCTCAAACGCTTTGACTACTTTCGATAGAATGTTCAAATCGCCAGAGTCCAATTTTGCCTAACCTTTATTTTCATTTGTAGCTAAGTACACTTTTAAGTTTCCTTAATATTTTCATAACGCTGAAGCATATAATATGTGGAATTCCATCTAGTTGAACACTGAACAGTCTTGTAAAACTTTTAGTTGAGGAACATTTAGTCTTTCCTGAATTTCTTTTAATTTGGAAATCGCCGCATGAGATCCGCATCTTTTGCTTTTTGTTAAGCATTAATGGCTTTGTTCATCACTAATTGAATTTTATGGGATGTACAACGATGTATTTTTTTAAACAATTTTCTACCATTTTATACCTCGTTGCTGTTCCGTGCGCTGGTCTCTCTTCACACAAAGGTCAAGCTGGTGGCCCCGCCTCTAAGTCTGGCTTGGTGGAGGAACGAGTTGCTTTCTTGCACTCTCCACCGTACATAGCCAGGTAGACCCGGCTCATCTGGTACCGTCCTGAGCCAGGCATCTAGTCTCCTCTTGAAGACTTCAACTTTGACCCCTGTAACGTTTCTGAGGTCCTTTGGAAGCTGGTTAAAAAGTCTTGGCCCCTGACAACCAAGCTATTTTCCTTCAGTGTCGAGGAGGTCCCTTGTCGGGATTTTAATTTGGGAACACTACACATTCTGCCTTTCCTATTTTCCACTGTTGTTTGAATGGTAATTGGGTTTAGTTTTAGGTTTCGTACCAGTTTTTCGAGCATTTTCCATATGTAGATTATGGTGTACCTCTCTTCTTCTTTCCAGGGAGTACAGGTTTAGTTTACGTAGTCTTTCCCAGTAGTTGAGTGCTTTGCAGCCATCAGTCTTGGCTGTGAAATGTCTGCGTTTCTTCTAGTCTATTAGTTTCTTCCTTTTTATATAGGGACGTCAAAACTGAGCAGTATTCAAGTTTTGGTATAATCAGGGTTTTTAGCAGGGGAATTTACTGTTTTGTCCCTCCTTTTGAACGTTCTTAGTACCTGTCCCGCGACTCTTTTTGCTTTATTTATCGCTATCTGATTTTGTGTTTTGAATTTCGCATCATCGGTCATTATTACCCCTAAATCGATCGCTTTCGTGCTTCTCTGAATTTCTTGTCTATCTGGAGCATAATATGCAGTCTGTTTAAGTTCCTCTTTTCTACCATATCTTAAGAGCTGACATTTCTCGGTGTTAAATGTCATGTTGTTGTCTTCTGACCATTTGTATATTTTGTTCGTGTCCCTCTGCAAGGCCTCCACTTCATTTACATCGCTGATTTTTCTGCTGATCTTTGTATCGTCTGCAAAGGATGTTACTATACTGTTGCTGTTTACTCCGCTATCTATGTATGTTAGCATGATAATGAACAGGAATGGGGCCAGTACTGTCCCTTGTGGTACTGAGCTGCGTACTTCCGATTCTGATGATGATATACTTTGAATTTTAACGACCTGTAGACGTTCTCTAAGGAAGTTGTAGATCCATTTTCCCACTTTGCCTGTTATTCCCATATATTTCATTTTATGTGCTATTATACCGTGATCACATTTGTCGAAAACTTTAGCAAAATCTGTGTATATGACATCGTAGTTGTCATTGCCTTCCAGTTCATCTAGGATATTGTTGTAGTGTTCTATTAGTTGTGATAGGCATGATCTACCTGATCGGAATCAGTGCTGATTTTCATTGAATCTTTCCAGTGTCTCCAAGAAATCGTAAATTATATTATATAATATATATATAATATATATATATATATATATATATATATATAATATATATATATATCATAATGTTTCAGACCAACAAAGACCCTAGGATCCACTCATGGCTGGTCTATTTAACTGTGTTCGTAATTGTGTATTGTGCATGTCCTCCGTGGTGGCGGAGGGGACCTACAATTTTACGTGGGTTCCGAACCACAAAGAACATATGAAATTTTTATAGTGGGCACACTAGGGGCCACTTCGGCCCATCGAGGTGGCTCCACTATGTAAAAACTGCCTGTACATTGGCAACAACCAATTTTTACAAAACTAAATAATTATCAATTTAAAACTAAAGATAGAATCTCTGGATCCAGAGGATCAAGTCATAATAGACTACTATCCGCAAATATGTTAAACTCTATATCTATTTATAACTGACATGCAAATATATCAGATCCAAAGAATACAGTCAATTTCATTAGGGTATCCATCAATACCAGTACCTTGCCAACCAAAAATAAGTCACGGTCTATATCCATTGTGGACCAAGTCACAATTTACAACCATATACATTACAGTATATATACTTAGGAGGAAAAGTGTAGGTGTGGCTGTAAAGACTGTACAGTAATGTAGAAATGAGTGAGTGCACCCATTTTGGGTCTCCCATTTAAAGGTGTTTGTGGGGCAAGTGAAGATCATGAGTTTTTCAATACCTCACAGTACTATGGGGGGCACCGCTCGGCAGAGGAATCTCTTTAAATGGGGTGTGTAAGGACAGAGAGTATCCCCTAACCCAAGATGCTGCCTCCCTATATCCCACAACACTTGTAAAACTATGTTTTCTTAAATTTGTTCTACATCTCGGCTTAAATAATTTCATACTATGACCTCTAGTCTGGTTATTGTGATCTTTAATGAAAAGAGAATCAAAATCTATCTTATCCAACCTTTAATTTTACTACCTTAAACTATACCCAATCTATCAACATATGCGTCTAATCGATTTTTAAACATGTTTATAGACATACTGCTAATTACTTCTACCGGCAAACTACTCCAGCTATTTACTATTCTATGCGTAAAAAAGTTTTTGGCAACTGCTGTCTCGAACCTTCTACTTGTCAACTTACACCCGTTATTTCTAGTCCTATTATATTGAGATATTTCGAAAAAGCTATCTCTATCTACGTTATCGAACCCATTCATAATTTTGAAACCCTGGATTAGATCACCCCTTAGCCTCCTAGACTCGAGTGTAGTCAATTTTAACTCCTTAAGCCTAGCCTCGTACGACTTTGACCTAAGCGACGGAATCATCTTAGTTGCTCGTCTTTGAACTCTTTCGATTTTGTCTATATCCTTGCGCATATGCGGATTCCAAAATTGGACCGCGTACTCCAAATGGGGTCTAACTAATGATTTATAAAGAGGAACTATAATATCGCGCGATTTGTACTCAAAATTCCGAGCTATAAAACCTAACACTTTGTTCGCCTTATTGACTGCTGCTGTACTTTGTTTCGCTACTTTTAAATCACGTGACTATAACTCCCTAAATCTTTTTCCTGCTCTACGCTTGTTAAATCTTTCCCTGACATACTACACGCAAAATTACCGTTACGCGAACCTATATGCAAAATTTTGCACTTACCGACGTTAAATCTCATTTGCCAAGTGACTGACCAATTAACGATTTTATTCAGATCTTCCTGGATTTTACCTCTATCTTCGTCATTAATCGCCCTACCACCAAGCTTCGTGTCATCCGCAAACTTTGAAACTGTACTGACTAGGCCGACATCTAAATCGTTAATATATATAAGAAAAAGCAAGGGGCCCAATACAGAACCCTGAGGAACGCCACTCGCTACATTAGCCCAACACGACTCCGCTCCATCAACGACCACCCTCTGTTTCCTACCTCGCAACCACTCTTCCATCCAATTTATTACTACACCCCTGATTCCATGAGCTTTAGCTTTTTCAATGAGTCTTTTGTGCGGCACGGTGTCAAACGCTTTTTGAAAATCTAAATACTCTACATCAACCGCCCGATGACTGTCGTAAACGTCAACCACGCTTTGAAAATGGTTTTCTAATCTATTACTTCCACATCTAGGCAGTTGTTTTTTCTTGTGCTTTGTTATTTCTTGCGTTAACATAAATTCATCAGCTAGAGCTAGTAGCATTTTTACCTGCTCCTGGTCTTCTCGTGTGCCCCCCTTGTCCTGGTGTATACATATATTTTTTCCTATCCTTTTATACTTCATGAATGGGAAATTAAAATCACCACAGAAAAAAATATTTTATAATGAGGTAACCACCCGGGAATCGAACCCGGGATCTTCCGATTGCCGGTCAGATATGCTATCCACTACACCATGGGCCTCGATTAATCAGAAGTAATTCTCCTACATACGAGCAGAAACCAATGTCCTGAGGGGGCACCTTCGCATGCCGTACCTATATATACATTTTAACTGCAAACAACACAGAGTATAATTAATGTAAAGAACGACGCTTGTGTAGAAGGCCAAGGTCTGGAGAATATGGAGGATGTGGAAGTTTTTCACACCCAAGCTCCTCAATTTTTTGCAGAAGTGATCTGAGCTGTATGAGGACGTGCGCTGTCGTGGTGGAACACGATTCCTTTCCGATTAACCAAAGGAGGTCTCTTTTCTTTTAGTGCAGTGTTCAATCGATCCAGTTGTTGACAGTAGACTTGAGCGGTGATTGTTTGGTTGTGTGGTAAGGTTTCAAAGTGTATTACACCACCTTTATCCCACCAAACACTAAGCAACATCTTCCGAGGGTGAAGATTTGGTTTTGGCTGTGGTGTCGCTGGTTCTCCGGCACAAACCCACTGTCGACAGCGCTTAACATTCGGTACAGTATCCACTTTTCATCACCAGTCACTAAACGGTGCAAAAACGGATCTTGGAGTTCACGGGAATGAAGAGCTGTGCTAATGTTCACCCGCACCCTCAGATTGTCGACCGACAATTCATGTGGCACCCATTTTCCTAACTTAGGCACTTTCCCGAGTTGTTGCAAATGTCGATGGATGGTGGACGGGGATGAATTGAGTTTCTGGGCCAATTCTTCGACAGTTGTTGAACAGATTTCTTCAAGTGCGGCTAACAGCAGATCATCATCAAACTCAGCAGGGCGTCCAGAGCGTGCTGCATCTGTCAAACAGCAGTCACCATTCCTAAACTTTTGAAACCATCTTTGACATTTCCTCACATGCAAAATATCGTTGCCATAAACGTCCTGAATGTTTCGCGTTGCTTCAGTAGTACTATTCCCTTTTTTGAACTCGTAAAGCATTATATGCCTGATATGCTCTTCTGATACCATGTTTATGAGGGGTTCACATAAAGCAAAACACACGTCTTCACTGGTCAAGGTCTGTAAAGTATGTAGCGAAACACGTAGATTTCCTCTTAGATATAACCTTCGGAAAATTTATGCTTAAACCGAGTAGGACTAGTTTAAACTTATTCTATCGTAAAAAACGACATTACTTATGGGATGACCTGATACAAAGCCATTTTCCAATTGAAAATTCAGGAAATTCTCTCTCCAAAGTACCTCGATTATTTAATTCATCCCTACAAATTACATGTTCTCAAATTGTTTTGTAGTACACACCAACCACGAAAAACTGATTGACCAAATATTTTTCAGTACTGAAGTTCAGTGGTTATGGTCAACCGAAGGGATATAGTGATTACTTCCCATGCCCTTCCATGGTCCGCAAGGGAGAATGTGCAAAGTGAGAAATCCACATTTGAGTAGGAATGTCGCTCCCATTTGTATTCGCAGTAAAAGCGCAAAATGAGAATAACCAACAGCTCCCAACCTAACCTGGATCAAAGTAGGAGAGCCATGGATGAAAATAACATCGAATGAGAATTGCATCTTTTAGATTCTCGCTTTTCGCGCGAAAGAGTGGAATGACAATGATAATTAATACATTGTCAATTCCAAAATTGTCGAATATACTTGTATGTCTATCTAATAATTTTCAAAACTATTATTATTCCTCTCTACAACTTTTGTTGTTTCTTCAAATGTTACCCAGGATTTTCTTGCCCATTTTCGTTTGATGTCTTAATGGAAGCTACGTTTATCTTCATCAAAACGCTTTAACCCTTTTGTCGGGCAGTGTGACTTTACTGATTTTGTTCTGGCTAACGCCAGTCTTTCCGAGACTGAATAGAATCGTCTGGCGTTAGCCAGAACAAAATCAGTAGAGTCACTACCTGACAAAGGGTTAAATTGGTTCATGAGCGGAAGGCGTCCATAACACCATATCGAAATATTAGCTTCCTTACAAAAAAGAAAGTTCGCCTTTATCCTGAATAGGGAAAGAGTTCCATGAAGTGAAGACAATTTAGGATCAACAAAATTGTGAACTTCATTTTACAAAATAACTTTGTCAGAATTAAAGTAAAACTTTCGACCTAAAAATGATCAACTGACTCGTAGAAACCTAGTGAGAAAATAAGGTTTACATC
>JAJOZX010000682.1:0-120000 GCA_023014485.1 Bathynomus jamesi
AACGATACGTTAACTTCTTTACGTAGAAGAAATGTCTTCGAACTTCTTTTTGGGTGATTTGATACAATAGAAGATAAATAATTCTAGATATAGAAGTTTGCAGAGAGTCTTAAATACAGTATTTTGTTACGTATAAAAATTTTGATAAATTCGTCGACTAGAAACCTAAAAACTTCTAAAAAGCATAAAAAATTACTAATTTTTTTTTAATATTCTCTTTCTCCTTCATTATTTAGAATGCGTGAAAACATTCTGAATTCCTTTACTATATATATATAGGGTGACCCAATGTAGGTGGACAGTAAAATGATAACGTTTATTTTGAGAATACATCATTTAATTTTTTTGTATACTATAATACAAAATAAAATTTAAATAAATTTAGTTATAATATTTAATATAATAAACACAAACACCATAGTTATACTGAACACCATAGTTATAATATAATATAACACAACCGTATTCAACCTACTGTCCACCTACTTTGGTTCACCGTGTATATATACACACACACACACATATATTAAATATGCAATAAGGCCCCAATTATACAGATATTATTTTGATGCACTGTGTATATATATATATTATATATATATATATATATATATATATATATATATGTGTTGTGTGTGTGTGTGGATGCGTTTCCTTTCCAAGCGCCCCTTTTCTTTGCCATCTTCTCTTCTTACCAAATTTCCGTTTCCTTGGGCTAAACTGTAGTGGACCTTAGGTGTTTGGTTAGTTCGTAATTCTGTAGTTCCATCAACTCTGTGTGAATATATATATATATATATATATATATATATATATATATATATATATATATACCTATTATCTACTTGTTCATCTATCCACAGCGACTGACAAATACCTTTATTGTAGAAGAGATAAGGCCAATCTCTTTATTGAATATTAGACTCGGATCCAAAGGAACAGATGGACCATATCGAACCCTGTCATTTATGCGCATTTGTACCCTGTCATTTTTACCCTGTCATTTATCTGCAACGGTTGGAAATAGCACCTATGTTGTATTAACGTTTTTACTCGATATCACTCCTCCAAAGTATGGCAAACCAGTTGTGAAACACCCTGTATATATATTATATATATATATATATATATATATATAGAGAGAGAGAGAGAGAGAGATATTCTATATTATATATATATATATTATATATATATATAATATAATATATATATATATTATATAGAGAGAGAGAGAGAGAGAGAGAGAGAGAGAGAGAGAGAGAGAGAGATCCGAAAGTTTATACAGTTTTTCTTTTATTGTTAATTTCATGCATTTCGGATACGAGGGTTTCCACCATCATTAACGATTCATAGTTTGTAAATTGACTTATCTTCATTCTAAACTGAAGTTGCCACCAGCATTTTATTCTGATATTAACGGTATTCATGAAATAAATCCTAATTTGTGAAAGTATAACTTTACGCAGACGTAATTTAATTTAAGATAATTAAAATGTCTGTACAGTACAGTTGGGTTATAAAAGTCAGCCAACGAAGAGATAAAATCTATGAAAAAGAAAATTAGTAATTTCAGGTAGAATTCGTAATTGCGTAATTGGTTGGTCAAAAAATTTTCTAACCATTAAAATAATAATAATAATAATAATAATAATAATAATAATAGTAATAATAATAATAGTAATAATAATAGTAATATTTTCAGTCCAATTTGTCAGTTATCCATCAGTCAGATTTAGCACTAAAATCTTTTCAGAATTACGAAATTTTCATTATTTTTACCATAGATTTTTATATATTCGGCGAACTTCTTTCCGCATCTATATAGTCGCCGTCAGAAGTGCCAATTTAAGTTCTAGGTGCCAGCTAAACTTTTAAGTGGCAATTAAAACTCCAAACGAATTACATTTTCAAGTTAATTAGGGTTAGATTATGTTAGGTTAAATCACAGATTTGGTTTTAGCAACATTAGACCGCCGAGCTTTCCTAATTATGGGGAATTTGAACAGAATGGTATAGGGTACGGTACCTAAATTGTGTAGTAAATTAAAACAAAAAAATCGATGGGTTTAATTAATGGATGTGAACTTGGCAAATAAAAGCGTGATTACTTGGTTGATTTTTTAAAAGCTAAAATGGACCAGAGCTTATATTGGACAGTGAAGTGGATTAAAAAAAGTCAACAACTTTTAAACTTTAAAGCGGTTGCAAGCTGCACTTACATTTATCTGCACACGAACTTTGGTCGATAATGATTCTAAATAGAACTATTATAATTATATACTCGTAAATAGATAATCATATATGATAAGATTAGCCAGTAATATATATATATATATAGAAAATGACTCAATTAGATAAACCTAGCTCTGTCAGACAAAAAATATATATATATATATATATATATATATATATATATATATATATATATAGATATATATATATTATATGTGTGTGTGTATATATATTAGAAAAAATTATTCCATTCGATAACCCTAGTTCTGTCATACAAAAAAAAGAAAAAAAATGTGGCGATTGATCAATTTGTAGTTCCTGGTATTCCATATTAAAACCAAGCTCATCCTCTCGTCTATTGTTAATAATTTCGCAGCCATCCCCTACCTAAAAGAAAAAAAAAAAATATATTATAGACAACACTGAAAATTCCTATGGTGCGCGACTTTTGCGCCACCCTATAAATAAATAAATAAATAAATATATATAGTATATATATAAACACACACACACACACACACGAGTGAAATGTATATACGAGCGTATAAAATGATTCAGTCTTCTATAAATAATAATAATAATAATAATAATAATAATAAAATTGGTTATAAATAATATATTATCTCTTCACAGAATTTTTTTTAGTAATAAATTATAAATACGAGTCATAAAACTCGGAATTTTCCGTCATTTACACTTTAAAATTTAGAGTGTACTGAACTTCTGTACACATAGTAACATAGTGACATACTTTGCGGTGTACATAAATGAATAATTTTTGTGTGCATTAAACAATGTATATTTTGATACCTGATTAAAATAAATACATGATCTTTGATTTACAATTGTACATAATCTTTGATCCACATTTGTACATAATATTTGATCTACAATTGTACAGTCTTCGATTTACCATTGTACATGATCTTTGATCTACATTTGTACATAATCTTTGATCTACATTCGTACATGATCTTTGACCTACAATTTTACATGATCTTTGATCTACAATTGTACAATTGTACATTATCTTTGATCTACAAGACACACCTTAACAGTTATCGTAGAATAGAAGCAAAGGAATTGCGTCGGGATTACATCTTATAATAAACTTCAAAAGTGGTTTTGTAGTCAGTCCAGATGAGAGTATAATTGTGTAGAGACACAAAGAGTAAAGGAATTACCAAATATAAAATAAGATCCAATTATTTTGATTTCTCCATTCAATTCCTAATTTTCTGTTTCAGCGACTCTTTGTTTTTCACTTAAGTTACATAACTTATCGTTATTACTGGTCAGTATTACAGTATTACCGGTCTGTTCCCAGTCTCTGTGATTCCCATTTCAGTTTTGGTCTAAGAATGAGGATTTTTCGAAAGTGGGAATCTCCAAGAAGGCAATGTTCAAATTGATCCATTCTTATTCCCACTTTGTTGGATTTCCTACTTTAAGTTAGATTTTTCATACAAATTACTCACTGTTTATATAATGCTGAACTTTGGGGCATGGGCATTGGCATGCAACCTAAATATTCTTTGGTTAAGATTTTAAAATAATTTCACTTTTAAATATAAATTTATATTTATGTTAATATTACATATATATATAATATATATATATAAAGATAAAAGAGTTCTCCTGAATTTATGGCCTTAAAAAGTTTATATACTTTGTTAATTACTTTTAAATGCAAACATATACTTCTATGCAATTAAAATATACATAGTTTTACATGCAAAGCGGCAATTTCTTTTGATGTTTATATATATATATATATATATATATATATATATATATATATATATATATATATATATATATATATATAATGTGTGTGTGTGTGTGTATATATATATATATGTATGTATGTATGTATGTATGTATGTATATAGTATGTATATATATATATATTATATATATATATATATATATATATAGTTTTCACATTATATATATATATATATATATATACACACACACACACACATGAGGTCTGTTCAAAAAGTATCCGGACAGAGTGTTTATTTTTAGAACAAGGTCACGCTTGGAGTTGTGACTGTGCTGAACATGTCTGTACGTGTCGGGAGGGACAAGTTGACTGATAGGGTTGCACTTCATTGTGTAGCGTCAGTCCACTGTGGTGAGCCGATAAAGTTAAATATGTTTTGTTTCACGGAGATTTCTACATGTTACTTGTCTTTTTTTTACTGTGAAGGTGTTGTGCACCATCAATATTCTCCACAGGGACGAACAATCAACAAGGAATTTTACATTGAAGTTTTGAGACGTCTACGTGAAGCAGTTCGGAGGAAACTGTCGCAGAAGTTATCACGATAACACGCTATCTCACTCATCGCAACTTATCCTGCAATTTTTGGTCAAAAACGCTACCCCCCCCTCCCCTTCCCCAATGCAGCAGCCTCCGTATTCGCTGCATTTGGCTCCATGCGACTTTTTTTTGTTTCCGAAGTTCAAACCAACCCTGAAAGGACACCGATTCGATGATGTTGAGACCATTAAAAGAAATTCGACGGAGCAGCTTTTGGCCGTTCCGAAAAATATGATACCTTCGAAAAATGTTTTCAACAGTGGTAGGATCGTTGGGCAAAGTGTGTGGCCTCAAAAGGAGTGTATTTTAAGGGAGATTAAGCCCAAAACCTTGCAAGTATCATATTCTGTCTATAATCGCATCAGTCCGGATACTTTTTTAATAAACCTCGTGTGTGTGTGTGTGTATATATATATATATATATATCTATATATATATATATATATATATATATAATAGTCAGTTCATATTATTAATATTTTTGTTATGTGGACCATGGTCTGCCAATAAATTTTTTCATTTTCATATTCTTGTTTGTTTGTTGTTTGTTGTTGTTCCGTGCGTTGGTCTCTTTCACACGAAGGTCAAGCTGGTGGCCCCGCCTCTAGCTCTGACTTGGTGGAGGAGCGAGTTGGTTTCATGCGCTCTCCACCATACATAGCCAGGTACACCCGGCTCATCTGGTACCGTCCTGAGCCAGGCATCTAGTCTTCTTTTGAAGACTTCAACATTGACCCCCTGCAACGTTTCTGAGGTGCTTTGGAAGCTGGTTAAAAAGTCTTGGCTCTCCCTGACAACCAAGCTATTTTCCTTCAGTGTTGAGGAGGTCCCTTGTCGGGCCTTTAATGTGGGAACACTACACATTCTGCCTTTCCTATTTTCCAGCGTTGTTTTGATGGTAATTGGGTTTAGTTTGAGGTTTGGTACCAGTTTTTCGATCATTTTCCATACGTAGCTTATGGTGTACCTCTCTCGTCTTCTTTCCAGGGAGTACAGATTTAGTTTACGTAGTCTTTTCCAGTAGTTGAGTTCTTTGCAGCCATCAAGCTTGGCTGTGAAATGTCTCTGCGTTTCTTCTAGTTTATTAGTTTCTTCCTTTTTATATGGGGATGTCAAAACTGAGCAGTATTCAAGTTTTGGTATAATCAATATTTTTAGCAGGGGAGTCATTATTGTCCTGTCCCTTCTCTTGAACGTTCTTAGTACCTGTCCCGCGACTCTTTTTGCTTTATTTATCGCTATCTGATTTTGTGTTTCGAATTTGGCATCATCGGTCATTATTACCCCCAGATCGATCGATTTCGTGCTTCTCTGAATTTCCTGTCTCTCTGGAGCATAATATGCAGTCTAAGTTACTCTTTTCTACCATATCTCAAGAGCTAAAATTTCTCGGTGTTAAATGTCATGTTGTTGTCTTCTGACCATTTGTATATTTTGTTCGTGTCCCTCTGCAAGGTCTCCACTTCATTTACAGCGCTGATTTTTCTGCTGATCTTTGTATCGTCTGCAAAGGATGTTAGTATACTGTTGCCGTTTACTCCGCTGTCTATGTCTGTTAGCATGATAATGAATAGGAGTGGGGCCAGTACTGTCCCTTGTGGTACTGAGCTACGTACTTCCGATTCTGATGATGATATACCTTGAATTATGGCGACCTGTAGACGCATATATATATATATTATATGTGTGTGTGTGTGTGTGTGTGTGTGTTTTGATGTCAGGGAAATTGTATAGATATCAAGCATGATATAACAGCTGATTTTTACGGATATACATACATCGATACAAACATCTACAAAAATGGTGATAAGCTTATATACAGTACACACACACACACACACACACTATTTGTATATATATGTACTGTATAACACGTTAAAAATGGAAAGGGTTAAAATGAAAGTTTAAAAGAATGAGTGACCATAAGAAATTAACAGAAAACAAAGACTTTCCACAGCCTTCTTTCTATACAGAGAAATTTGATCGTCTATTGCAGTGGTCGGCGAACAGGGGTAAATTACCCCAAATGGGATACATTTAAACATTTTGGGGGTAATGCGTGCGGTATGAGAGACACCATATGCAACAATTTTAAGAGCAATTGGCTTGTTTTTGTTTACTTTGAAGTCTGGGGGTAATTTCATTTTACTCAAATAGATTTGTGGGTAATACCCAAAAAAGTTCCCCGACCCATGGTCTATTGTCTCAAACTACTCAAAAAAGAAGATTTGGAAAACATTTCTTCTATCTAAAGAAGTTGTAAATCATTAAAACAAGTAATTGTTATATCTGACGAGAAGTGTTGATACCCAAAACAAGAAAAATCTTCTCCTAGAATACACCCTCAAAAAGAAGTTATAAATTCTAAATTGAGAAGGTTTCGTTTTAAGTGTACGCATTAGTTCAAAAGAATGAGGAACAATAAGAAATCAACGTACTGCAGAAGAAGTAATTAACGATATGTACGTAAATATTTTAACGTTATACCCCGAAATAATATTTGAAGATAAAAAAAGGTTCTCAGAAATGGCGTTTGTGACTAATGACTAATGTTTTATTTCTCTTATAATTAATTTAATACTAAAATATTATTTGTGGAGAAAGAATTAACCATTTGTAATAAATAATTTCTAGATTTGTAGCAGTTTGGATTTTTTAGACAGGCTCGTATATACATTTTATATACTATATATATATTTTCGTATATATTCTTATATATTTAAGAGCAAACCTTTAAATGAAATTATATATATATATATATATATATATACACGCACACACACACACACACACACACACACACACACACACACACACACACACACATATATATATATATATATATATATATATATATATAACCTTCGCAGTAGTTTCGTGCATTTTCAAGCTGGTGGTCCCGCCTCTCACATACCTTGTTTCATGTATGTATATATATATATAATATATATATATATATAATATGAAAATTATTTCACGAAGGTAACACGTGAAAAATATTTATGATGAATAAAACCACGAAGGAAAGGAAACACAAAATGGTGCTCAAGCGCTTTCGTCTAATGACATCCTCAGGAAATGTCATTCCTGAGGATGTCATTAGACGAAAGCGCTTGAGCACCATTTTGTGTTTCCTTTCCTTCGTGGTTTTATTCATCATATATATATATATATATATATATATATATATATATATATATATACAGGTTGTCCCAGGAGGAAATGTCAAGAATGCACCATTTGACTCTTTGGGTATTTCTAAGTAGAAAGTATTATATCGATATGGGTCTGATTCCCAACCGTTACCGAGATACAGGCCTTTACATTTGGGTAATTAAAACATAATAAAAAGGCGATCTTAGATACTATTTAATGACACTTGTGGTTTACAAAAAGTACAAACATACAATACACTATTGCACTTGTTGCAGAATGGTTTCAAAGTGACCCCCTCCTTCTTCAATGCACGCGGCGAGCCTCCGATCCATCGAGTCTTGCCAAGGAAAACGCGGAAGTTCATTTCTGAGGTTTATGAACCCATCCTGTATACGTGCAACCAACTGCTCCCTAGTTTCGGGCTTACCCCGCTGATAAACGTTACTCTTCAAGAACCCCCAGACAAAAAAATAATGTAAATAAATAATGTGAGGATCTGCACAGTTGCCAATGTATCATTAAATGTCATTGAATATTATCTAAGATCGGCTTTTTATTATGTTTTAGTTACCCAAATGTAGAGGCCTGTATCTCGGTAACGGTTGGGAATCAGGCACATGTCGATATAATACTTTCTACTTAGAAATACCCAAAGAGTCAAATGGTGCATTCTTGACATTTCCTCCTGGGACACCCTGTATATATTATGTATATAAACCTTGGTTACCTTGCGATAAGATATTCAGACAATTTAAAAGTTACGTATAACCTTGGTTAATCTTGGTTTTGCTTCCGCCCAAATTGTTCATTCTAACGAAGGTCAGGCTTGTCACTCCACCTTAGACGTACAGTTTAACGTGGAATCCTAACCACGCTCCACCAGCAGCCCAGCGTCTTAACCACTAGACTACCCAGGGTACCCATTTATCTACCAACCAAATTTTTTTTTAATTGTGTGGAAGGATGAACAGCTGGGTTTTGCTGCGCACCGCCTGCCATCATCCTACTCTGCCTATGGTTGATGGATTCGTAGTCAGCTACGCTAACCACTACACCACCTATATATATATATATATATATATCGATATACTTCTGATAGAAAAATAAGATGTTACAAAACGGTTTAGATTTTACCATTATATAAAGCCTTTATAAACACGTGTCAAATGCAATAACAGAATGTCACTAAACACCCCTTCATTGCACATTGTCATTATTATATAAAATATAAAACTGTTATTGTCATTATTGTCATTATTTGTGGGAATTGTAGACGTTCGCTGGAGAAAACCTATAAAGTCCGAAGAAAGAAATGGCTGATGAAAACGCAAGTTAAAGAGAGATATAATTACAATTACGTTAGTTAACTTATCTGATAAAGTATGTATTAATATTTTGAATTAAATTGAATTGAATAACCTTTATTAATAATACAATAAATACATTGGTTTTACAATTTACAATGACATAATTAATTGTGAAGCTGGGCTATTTATTATATTTAATTTGGCCCTTAAGTTTTAGGCTTTACTGGGCTCTTAACTATTTTGATGAATTCAAAGAAAATGTAGGATTTATTAGTTTCTTTAATAATCTACCAGAGACAGTAGATAAGACACTCGAGATTTTACTTCTTAAATGGGTTTCGTTGATTGCTCAGATATATCAATATTATTAAGCAAAATACAAAATTTTTGTTACTCAGAGCAGCAAATTGAGTAGAAAGGCCAAAGAAACACCTTTTCTTTCTTATTTTTTTTTATTAGAACTATTATATATATAATATATATATATATATATATATATACACACACACACACACACACTATATATATATATATATATATATATATATATATATATATATATATATACTGTGTATATATATAATAGAATGTTAGAGGAGGTAATTGTGCCATCTGACCTTAAGTTGCCAAGTGTTGTTTTGATTTTTAAAAAGGGGGGATAAAAAATTCGCGGCCAATTGCAGGCCGATTAGCTTAATCTCGAATGTACAGTAGGTAAACGTGTAGAATCAATAGTACGTAATAGAATAGTTGATCATCTTGAAAGTTGTAATCTGATTAGAAACAGTTTGTACGGTGTCCGTAGACAACGTTCGTGTCTAATTAATTCATTGGAATTCTTTCATATGTTTGGACTCTGCAAAAGCATTCGACACAGTCCCATATAACCGATTACTCAAAAAATTCAGGTTCATGCATGGTATTAGCCATTAGGGATAACTTATTAAAATGGATTGAAAACTGGTTAACAGATAGAAAACAGAGTTGTTGGAATAAGTGGATCGGCGTCGGAGTGGGCGCGGAGTTCCTCAAGGGTATGTGTTGAGACCAATCTTGTTCATTAAGTAAATAACTGATGTAAAATTTCGAAAATCGCTGACGATACGAAACTGGGCGGTAAAGCATATAGTCGGCTCGATAGAAAGGCGTTGCAAAGTGATCTGAATAAAGTCGTTCATTGGTGAATTTAATGTTGATAAATGCAAAGTAATACACATGGGCTGTTGGAATAGCTAGTTTAGTTACTGTATGGCAGGCAAAGCCCTTAGTTCAGCGACAAAGGAGAAAGAATTAGGCATTATAGTTACAAATAACTACAAGTTACAAATAAGTTACAAATAAGTTTTTCAAAGCCAATGCATCGAAACCCACTAAGAAAGCTAATAAAATGTTGGGTTTTATTTCGAGTACAAATCTAAAAGACATCATATTGCCTTTATATAAGTCCTTAGTTCAACCCAACATAACTTTAACTTAGTTTATGAGATTAACAAAGTAAAACAATCATTCATTTTGCATAAAACAATTCCCCCCCCCCCCTCTCTCTCTCTCTCTCTCTCTCTCTCTCTCTCTCTCTCTCTCTCTCTTTCTCTCTCAATATCTCACGTATTTATATTCCTCTATATATATATATATATATATATATATATATATATATATATATATATAATTCCAATGATACCTAATCCTGTCCAGCAAATTTTGGCATGAGATTAACAAATTAAAACAATCATTCAGTTTGCAGATTCAAGAAGATATTATTAGTAAATTACTCCGAAATTTCGAGTACAAATCTAGAGACATCATATTACCTTTATACAAGTCCTTAGTTCGATCACATTTAGAGTACGCGCCACAGTTCTCGTCACCGTATACGAGGAAAGATATAAAAACACTTGAAAAAATTCAAAGAAGAGCAATCAAACTTATAGTAACGTTCGTAATAAAAGCTACGAACAAAGATTCGCAGAACTTTATTGAAATTTTTAAGATATTAAAGAGAATTGATAATGCAAATTTCGAGAAATGAAATGAAAATGAAATGAAAATGAATGAAAATGAAATGAAAAATTGGATAATGAAAACGTAAGAGAGAAGAATCGATGGTTTTAAACTTAAGGGTTTTAAAAGGTTTAATAGCTCGATAGCGGGAAACTTCTTTTCTTATAATATCGTAAATTTTTGGAATAGGCTTCTGCCGCAGGTACGTAGAAGGTTAATATCGAATAACGTGTTTACGAATAGATTAGATAGATATTTTTCGCAAAAAAGAGTTCTGATTCATAGATGGACTCGGGTTGAGCAGAGAGAGATAGAGAGAGAGAGAGAGAGAGAGAAAGAGAGAGAGAGAGAGAGAGAGAGAGAGAGAGAGAGAGCAACTGCGGAGAAACGAGTAAATGATGCGTCTATGAAGTGATGCTCACATGAAACGCTGTTCCTTTTACTTAATAAATTAAATAAATAAATAAATAAATGAAAGTGCTAAAAAAAACGCATGGCGTAGATTAGATTATGTAGTTTAGTGTTTCGCTCTATCTATCGTGTTCTGTGTTCTACTTCTCACTACCTCAATTTTTCAGGTGTGTTTGAGTACAGGAGGTAATGCGTATGCATGGTGTGAAAATTGTTTTTGAGTGGATTTTTGCATAATGTGAGACTAGTATTTGTAATTTTCTTGGAATCTCTCTTACTCCCTTCTTTGGGTACCCTGGAGTAAATTATTGGGTCTTCGCTAGCAAAGCTGGGCACTTGCGGGTTTTTTTGCGGTACTGCGGTACTGCGGTACTACCGCACTACCAAACCGGTACCGCATAACGCAGTACCGCAAAAAATGCGGTAGCGGTACTGCTGTACTTTCAGCGATCCTTTGCGGTACTGCGTTATGCGGTACCGGTTTGGTAGTGCGGTAGTACCGCAGTACCGCAGTACCGCAAAAAAAACCGCAAGTGCCCAGCTTTGTTCGCTAGCTTGTAACCTTTGTAATACTTCTGTGAACAAATGATAAAAATTGTAACCTATACAAAACGTTGTCCCCCCCCTCTCTCTCTCTCTCTCTCTCCTCCTCTCTCTCTCTCACACACACACACACACACACACACACACACCACACGCAGCCTGCCTAATCCTGTCCAGCAAATTTTGGCATGAGATTAACGAATAAAAACAATCATTCAATAAAATAGTCCTTTAACCTAAAAAAAACAAGAAAAAATGTAAAATTGAAAAAGGCTTTTAACTTTTGTTTATTTTGATTTTATTTAATTGAATCTAAAGTGAAGTCATGATATTTTCCTTTAAAATATCCTGTTTAGGCGAGTGCCTCTGCCATGCAGGATTGTCAGTGCCACAATTTTGAGAATCTTTGTACAATCACTTTATTTTGGACCTATAGTACACTTTTTTTTCAACGGAACATTCTGTTGATACTCTTGTTTATACTATCAGTTGACCTAACTTAACCTAATTGGGCGTAACCTATGTAATGTAATCTTGCCTATAACCTCTCCCGTAGGAGGAAACTTGTTAATTTGTAATGATGTTTGGATCTGTTTAACCTACTTCGTGCTAAAATTAAAAATTATAATTAAAGACTGTAACATATATACAGCATACTGTATATAATAAAAAATTCTGGAAATTTCTCAAGAAAGAAGCGGGCGTTAAGAATGCCATCCCATCAACAATTGATGGAGTGCTTGGGAAAGTAGAAATAGCTAAGTTATGGAGAACGAAGTATTCAGACATCTTTAACGGCGTGGGGAGAGTTAATCTTAATGTAGACTGCAATGGAAGGACATTAGGTGGGACCAGTGAAAATGCAGGGACTTCAGTGCCTGAAATTAAGAGGCTGATGAAAGAGCTAGAGATAGGCGCCTCACCAGGGATAGATGAGCTGTCGAATAAGCATTTAAAGTCTTCATATCTCATTACTGTTCTCAGCCATGCTTGTTCACAGCTTTATTTCTGCAGAGTTTATGAGTGTTTATATCCAGTGGCGGATTATCACTGTGGCTATTGAGGCTGAAGCCTCAGGCTCCCATGCTTGAGGGGCTCCACAATCAACTGAGTTTTGATGATATAATTCGAGATTTCGCAAACTTCTTTGGTTAAATATGACAGAGTACACAAACTGACAAATTCCTTGTTTTATTTTATGTTTTATAGGTCCTAAAGTAAAGTTTGTTTACTATAATACTGTTTGGTTTTGGCAAACGGCAAAATACAGTGTGTTAAGGTTCTTTTAAGTTTGTTTCTCAATTAGCCTGAGCACCGTACATATAATGCGTGTAAATGTACTATGTACTGTACATGTACATGTATTGTTAATAAAAAGCTATAGGAAAGGGCTCCATATTCTTCATTGCTCCGGGGCCCCGAGGAGTCTTAATCCGCCTCTGTTTATATCCCACCTATTGTCAAAAATAAACATGGGGACATTCTGCCCAGCGATAACTACAGGTCTATTGCTGTTGCCTCCTACTTTTCAAAATTACTTGAGTAACTTTTGCTACGCCGACTAAATGATTATTTATGGAAGTCTCCTAACCAGTTTGCTTTTAAAGGTCCTATTCAACTGATCTGTTTATTTATGGTTTGAAAGAGATTGTATTTAGATATACTGTTAGTAATTGAACCATTTATAGTTTTTTTTGGATATAAGCAAAGCATATGATAGAATGAATCACAATATTTTATTTATAAAATTAGAAGACAGGAATGTTCAACCATATGTTTTAAATTTATTGACATTTTGGTACACACACACACACACACACACACACACACACACACACACCAAACTTTTACTGTTAGATGGAGCAATGTATTGTCTGAATGTTTTGGTTCCTCATGCGGAGTTAGACAAGATATTTTTCGCAAAAAAGAGTTCTGATTCATAGTTGGACTCGGGTTGAGCAGAGAGAGAGAGAGAGAGAGAGAGAGAGAGAGAGAGCAACTGCGGAGAAACGAGTAAATGATGCGTCTATGAAGTGATGCTCACATGAAACGCTGTTCCTTTTACTTAATAAATTAAATAAATAAATAAATAAATGAAAGAGCTAAAAAAAAACGCATGGCGTAGATTACATTATGTAGTTTAGTGTTTCGCTCTATCTATCGTGTTCTGTGTTCTACTTCTCACTACCTCAATTTTTCAGGTGGGTTTGAGTACAGGAGGTAATGCGTATGCATAGTGTGAAAATTGTTTTTGAGTGGATTTTTGCATATTGTGAGAGTAGTATTTGTAATTTTCTTGGAATCTCTCTTACTCCCTTCTTTGGGTACCCTGGAGTAAATTATTGGGTCTTCAGTAGCTTGTAACTTTTGTAGTACTTCTGTAAACAAATGATAAAAATTGTAAGCTATACAAAACGTTATCCCCCCCTCTCTCTCTCTCTCTCTCTCTCTCTCTCTCTCTCTCTCTCTCACACACACACACACACACACACACACACGCATTCTACCTAATCCTGTCCAGCAAATTTTGGCATGAGATTAACAAATAAAAACAATCATTCAATAAAATAGTCCTTTAACCTAAAAAAAAACAAGAAAAAATGTAAAATTGAAAAAGGCTTTTAACTTTTGTTTATTTTGATTTTATTTAATTGAATCTAAAGTGAAGTCATGATATTTTCCTTTAAAAATATCCTGTTTAGGCGAGTGCCTCTGCCATGCAGGATTTTCAGTGCCACAATTTTGAGAATCTTTGTACAATCACTTTATTTTGGACCTGTAGTACACTTTTTTTTCAACGGAACATTCTATTGATACTCTCGTTTATACTATCAGTTAACCTAACTTAACCTAATTGGGCGTAACCTAATGTAATCTTGCCTATAACCTCTCCCGTAGGAGGAAACTTGTTAATTTGTAATGATGTTTGGATCTGTTTAACCTACTTCGTGCTAAAATTAAAAATTATAATTAAAGACTGTAACATATATACAGCATACTGTATATAATAAAAAATTCTGGAAATTTCTCAAGAAAGAAACGGGCGTTAAGAATGCCATCCCATCAACGATTGATGGAGTGTCTGGGAAAGTAGAAATAGCTAAGTTATGGAGAACGAAGTATTCAGACATCTTTAACAGCGTGGGGAGAGTTAATCTTAATGTTGACTGCAATGGAAGGACATTAGGTGGGACCAGTGAAAATGCAGGGACTTCAGTGCCTGAAATTAAGAGGCTGATTAAAGAGCTAGAGATAGGCGCCTCATCAGGGATAGATGACCTGTCGAATAAGCATTTAAAGTCTTCATATCTCATTACTGTTCTTAGCCATGCTTGTTCACAGCTTTATTTCTGCAGAGTTTATGAGTGTTTATATCCAGTGGCGGATTATCACTGTGGCTATTGAGGCTGAAGCCTCAGGCTCCCATGCTTGAGGGGCTCCACAATCAACTGAGTTTTGATGATATAATTCGAGATTTCGCAAACTTCTTTGGTTAAATATGACAGAGTACACAAACTGACAAATTCCTTGTTTTATTTTATGTTTTATAGGTCCTAAAGTAAAGTTTGTTTACTGTAATACTGTTTGGTTTTGGCAAACGGCAAAATACAGTGTGTTAAGGTTCTTTTAAGTTTGTTTCTCAATTAGCCTGAGCACCGTACATATAATGCGTGTAAATGTACTATGTACTGTACATGTACATGTATTGTTAATAAAAAGCTATAGGAAAGGGCTCCCATATTCTTCATTGCTCCGGGGCCCCGAGGTGTCTTAATCCGCCTCTGTTTATATCCCACCTATTGTCAAAAATAAACATGGGGACATTCTGTCCAGCGATAACTACAGGTCTATTGCTGTTGCCTCCTACTTTTCAAAATTACTTGAGTAACTTTTGCTACGCCGACTAAATGATTATTTATGGAAGTCTCCTAACCAGTTTGCTTTTAAAAGGTCCTATTCAACTGATCTGTTTATTTATGTTTTGAAAGAGATTGTATTTAGATATACTGTTAGTAATTGAACCATTTATAGTTTTTTTTGATATAAGCAAAGCATATGATAGAATGAATCACAATATTTTATTTATAAAATTAGAAGACAGGAATGTTGAACCATATGTTTTAAATTTATTGACATTTTGGTACACACACCACACACACACACACACACACACACACACACCAAACTTTTACTGTTAGATGGAGCAATGTATTGTCTGAATGTTTTGGTTCCTCATGCGGAGTTAGACAAGGTTCCTTACTCTCTCCTCTGTTGTTAATATAATATATATATATATATATATATATATATATATATATATATATTGATGGATTAATTACTGCTCTTAATGAGGCAAGAGTCGGATGCTGTATAGATGGCATGGGAATAAATAACTTGGTCTATGCCGATGATATGGTGTTAATAAGCCCTTCGATGAAAGGTCTGGATCGTCTTATAAAATTCTTTGAGTCCTATTCACAGAACCATGACATTAATTTTAAAGTTACTAAACCTAAGGTTATGTAATTCCATCCCAAAAGTTCAAACCAAATAGCTAATATTATTTTCAAAATGAAAAACGAACCAACAGAGCAGATACAAGAATTTAAGTATCTGGGTCGAACTAGACCTAAGGAAACAATGTCGAAGTTACTGTGTTAAAGCAAACATGATTATAAGGAGCTTTAAATTCTATACAAGCGAAGCTAAAGACATTCTTTTTTCATACTTTCTGCACTAATATTTATGGGCAGCAACTCTGAATTAATTATACAAAAGGCTCCTGCAGAACCCTCAATTTATTGTACTTTACAACAGATCTTATAGACTGCTAATAAGTTATCTCCAAGATGCTCAGCCTCTCAAATGTTCGCTAACCGTAACGTTCCGATCCCCCCTAAGGTAACAAGACGTGCTCAATACAGTATAATGAAAAGAATTAAAACTCACACAATCCCATTGTCCAAGTTATTCATCAGTCCTGCTTTAGATCTTTTAGACCAGTGGTGCACAAACTTTTTTGATGTGAGGGCCAAGCGAAGAAAATAACTAAATGTATTAGCCTACTTACTTTCCATCTAAGTCATAAATTGGGTCACTTTTATATTCTAACTTTTTCATTGAATTGAAAAGACCCGTAGGGCCACTGAAAAGACCCGTGGGGGACGCATTTGGCCCGCGGGCCAGGGTTTGTGCATCACTGTTTTAGACTGTGGACCTCTTGGTAATGAAAGTGTTTGACCATAGCTCCAATTAACTCCCGCATTAAACATCCCATTACATATCTTTTTCATTTTTATGAACCTGTTATTACTATTTTTTTATTATTTCTCGTCTCCTTACCTGTTATTATTATTTCTTTATTACCGTAGTCCTTTCTTGTTTTTGTTTTTTAATTTATTGTCTAATTAGTCGTAACATTGATTACCTTAATGGATATTGTACCTCTTTTTTCATGGGTGGATCTATCTCCTTGCCAATAAACATAATTATTATTAACATTATCATACCTTGTCTTATTTTTATTCCTTTTTTAATCATAATTTTTATTTTTTTAAATTTATTATTGTTTGATTTAGCTTATCATTTATTACCTTCAAGAATACTAGGATCACCTGAAGATCAGGGCCCCCAGCCTTCTTTAGTTAGCTTTATAAGGCTAACTAACGAAAATATCACGACCTAACCTAACCAATCGTCAAGGGGCGTACAGTTGACCTAACGATTGGTTAGGTTAGGTCGTGATATTTTCGTTAGTTAGCCTTATAAGGCTAACTAAAGAAGGCTGCGGGCCCTGATCTTCAGGTGATCCGAATACTATACTATTTTATGAGATTTATATTCTTCCAATAAAACTTATCATTATCATTATGAAATATATATATATTATACAGTAAATAAAACGTTCCCCCTCACCATTTCCCTCATTTCCCCTCTTAAACAAATATTTAGTGAGAGTTGCAGGAGGAACAGAAGGTCTCAAAACTAAAATGAATCTTTAAATATACATATACAATTGTAATACGCAAAAGACAGAATATTTTCAAGCAAGGTCATAAAAAAAAAAAAATGAATTTCAGACAGCTACAAAATGGATTCTCCAAGCTTACTTTTCTTTTCCTACTTTTCCTTTCTTTTAAACTCCTAATAAAAAAATATTAATGAGCTTAATTGCGCGCGCGCGCGCACACACACGCACACACACACGCACACGCACACACACGCACCTGTTGACTTAAACCTTAACTTTATCACCTTAATTAAAACTTATTGCATGAATATTCAAAAACTACAAATTAATTTTATAACTTAAAGCCTTTTTGCATATATATATATATATAACACACAGTACTGTACATATGCATTTAACTATCCATAAACTGCACAAATTGGTGTGTAGGTGTATGCATCAAAGTGAAAGACTTTTTTCCCGGGGCCAATATTCAAGTTGCACCAAGATATAAAAAGTTAATGAAGTACATTAAAATAAACGTCTGTACCCGACAAAATAGAACAGATTCTATTATAACTGTGTACGCAAGTAGCAAAAACACATGAAATAAACCACAGCTACAATAAAATATACCCCCACTCTTATCACAGACCCTTTCACTCACTCTCGTCCCCACATTTGGTGGCCCGATTGTGGGTTAGAACCGCACATGGTTTAATGTACAGTTTATCGAATGTGAGGTGTATGGAGAGTTTAATATATATATATATATAGTGTGTGTATGTATGTATGTGTGTATGTGTATCCCACACACGTATGTACTGCACATGGTCAGACATGCATGGTGGCTAATTGTTTGGTCTATAAAACCATGCTGTTTTTAAAGAATAAACCATAATTCACTTCGATCTATGGTTGTCAAACAACATTAATTAATGGTAAATTTTTTCTTTTACATAAATTATGGTCACAGACTCAAAATAAAACCTTCTAAATTTAAAACTTATAACTTCTTTTTGAGGGGGGTACATTCTAGGGGACGTTTTTCCTTCTTTTGGGTATCAAAATTTTTTGTGAGATAATATAAGAACTTGTTTAATGATTCATAACTTCTTTAGAGAGAAGAAATGGTCTTCGAAACTTCTTTTTGGAGTGATTTGAGACAATAGAAGATAATATTTCTATAGAGAGAAGATTGCGAGAAGTCTTTGTTTTCTGCGTAATTTCCATGAAACAATTTGCCTTTATACAGAAAGAAAAATAAGGAGAGATAGGAGAAATGAGAAAGGGAAATAGAGTTACAGAGGTACAGCTGGGTATAGTAGATTTACAGCATCACGAGAGACATAATACCCACGACTCTGCCTTTTGTAGTTCACCATGTATGCCAGAAAAGTCCTAAAATTGCATTGGAAGCATAGGGGACTAAAACATAATAAGCTACACTTTTCTATGTACGAGTATGGGCAAAGAGAGAGAGAGAGAGAGAGAGAGAGAGAGAGAGACAGAGAGAGAGACAGAGAGAGAGAGAGAGAGAGAGAGAGACAGAGAGAGAGACAGAGAGAGAGAGAGAGAGAGAGAGAGAGAGTGAAAAGAAGTTACTTAACTCAATGTTTTAATTAACAAATAAAAGGAGGTAAAAAAATGGGGCATAAATATTTTGGTATAGTTTGGCCAAATAACTGTTTCCAAAGCAGTTTTGGTTAATAAAAGGGTACAGTATTATTTGATTACCTCGTCGACCTGTAAATGAAAATTTATGGACTAGAAAAAAAACCCCTCTCACCCCCAAAACACCTTATATCTATATATATATATATATATATATATATATATATATATATATATATATATATATATATATAATATATATATATATATAATTTTTAATATAAATATTAAATAAAATAACAACACAAAAATAGCAGTAAAAGTATAATAAAATATAAAAACTCATTAATTCTTTACGTTCAAAACTATACCTTAAATAATAATAAGTGTACGTGGTAGCGCAAAAATGACGACCGAATCGGCTTTGTACCAAACCTACAAGTTTAAACCTACAGCAAACTTGATGGAATCCTTACAGAAATTGTTGATATTTGTAAAAATAGTAAAAACAAATATTTCAGCCGATCGTAACTTTTGTACCACTCTGTACGTAATATCACTTCAGTTTTAATAAAATTTAAAAATCAATTAACATTGCTATATGGATGGATATGGATATGGATATGGATACGATATGGATATGACCTTTAATAGTTAAATATTTCAGTCCCATTTAACTCGGTTAAAGATTTTAACCAGGAATTCGAACGGAACCGGAATGTTAACCGAAAGACCTCAACGAACCGGATATTTATTCCGAAAATGAACTTGAACCAAAGCGATAAAGAAAGAAATAAAACTAAACAGTGAACCGTGAATCTGTATGGAACTTTTCCAAAAGAAAGGGGTTCGAACCAGTCCAGTTACCTGTGTGTCCATTTAGAATTTATGTTCGAGTTCAACCCAGCAAGAAGTAGGACGTTTAGTAAATGTTATGTAAACATTTTATTGTCGTTTTATGAACGTTTTGGACGTTTATAACAAATGTTCCATTTCTTGCTGGAAAGAATGGTTCTTACCTGTTGACTAATCCCTTTAAACCAGTTCACTTTTCTGCCCTAATTCCAGAGATCGGTGCAACCGAAAAGCTTACTATTAGTCTGATTCATATCAAACAATTTTTATCTCTCAATCATATTAAATTGTATAGAATGTAGATGATACCACACTCGCTTCTTCTCCTTCTGATTTGAATTGAATTCATTTGAATAAAACCTTTATTAACAATAAAATAAATACATTCGTTTCAATTTACAATGACATGAATAATTGTGAAGCTCGACTATTTATTTTATTTTATTTGAAGTTAGCAACGATAAATACATCACATTTTATTATATTGCCTTACAACATAGGCTAGCTCAAAGAAATATATAAAACATACTTTGGAAGTCATTCATAAAAAATGTCTGCGAACACTCTCGAATAATGTCAACAAAGTTATACTTCCCCAATGTTTAAAGAGCTAAATACTCGTATTTTAAACTAAATGACTTCTACAAATTCAATGTTGGTGTCAATATGTTCAAAATTATCAGCAAAACTCAACATCCAACACCCATTGAAAGAGCAATCAACCCCATTAAATACAGTCTCATTATAATACTAGACTCCCCAGAGATTTCATACGCAAACCAAACTATACAATGGAAACTGGAGGAAATGCACTCTCTTCCAAAGGAGCACATATAAGGAATGCAATTCCCATAAATATTAGACAGACTTCATCACTAACTGTATTTCGCAAGTCACTGAAGAAGTACTTCATTATTCTACTGATGTATAAGTTTATTACTGCCATTTTTACCTGGTAATTAAGTTCCTATTTTATAATTAACTATTTAAAAATATGTTAATTAAATTAAGCACCTTTAATTTCATAATATATTTTATTAATATAATTTATTTTCTATTAAATTTATAATTGGTAATTTTATTTAAAATTAAAACGTAAAATATTCAAAAACTACTTTTCTCAATTTTTACCTTTTGCTTATTATTATTATTATTATTATTATTAGTAGTAGTAGTAGTAGTACTAGTAGTAGTAGTAGTAGTAGTAGTATTGTTATTATTACTATTATTATTATTATTTGCCATTTTCACTTCTCTTATATAATAAATAATATTAATTTTGCCTAAAAAGCTTCCATGCTTCCAACAGCATATTCGGATTAGAATATTGTAAATAGATTAATGCCATATCAGATATCTAAACTGTACAAAAAATGCACTGAAAAAAACTGCCGTAAAACTTTATGTAAGTTGTATTCTTTTCCTGAAGGTTTTTGTTTGTTTTGTTTGTTTGTACAAGAACCAAAATGTGTAAAAAATAAATTTACATACTCAACATTCAAATTACTAGAACATTTTTATCAATAAAGTCTTTTTCTTCCTCATGTTTACCACCTTTTTCGACCTAGGTGCATCGCATTTGATTTTTCTACGCTGTTCTTTGAGTCAAATGCAGAATTTGAGTGTCCAATTTATTCTACAGTAAATAAAAAAATGACTTTTATGTCCATAAAAACATCCTCAAACACTAAATGTATTGACAAGGAAAATAACACCTTTATACCTTTAAGGTTTGTTTGACTCAAATGTTTGTTGACAAATATTAAAATCAGTCAGGAGGACCAGAAACTGACAGAACGCTTAGGCTAAACGATGCAATCCATTACGGTTACCCCTACATTATTTTTACCAGCATCACTGAGATTCGAACCCGGGCTTTAGTGTCTTCCCTTCTCTTATAGGAAAACGGCGTTACTCACTGAACTACGAAAGCTGGAATTTGCCGAAACATAAACTTCAAAAATGTTTGTTTTTTGGAGCAGAATCAAATATCAACAAAGGAGAAACATATTTAATCAAATAAATTCTAAACTATCTTCACACGAAAGCATATTTATAGGAAATGTTTGTGTATATATAAACAGTGTTTGTTCAGTTCTTTCTATTCTTATTCTTCTTAAATATTTACTGTAGTTTTTACAGTATTTTACAGTAACCATTTAATATTTGTTTACGAATAAAATATAGGTATTTTGGACATTTTAACGACGAAGGTAAACACTGTAATGAAAATACTAACTTTTAACAACTTTTAAAAAAGGTTGGGCAAGTGATTAACCTCATTGGTTTATACAGGGTGGTTCAAAATTCCTGCCTCATGGGAAAGGGGTATTGACTATCCACTAAAATGAGCGGCAGGACTTCTGGACCACCATATACTGTATATATATATATATATATATATATATATATATATATATATATATATATATATATATATATATATAAAATTCAGCTATAAAAGCAATCCTGAAATAGATCATTTTACCTCTTAAATAGCGCCAATGTCCATGTATAATAATCGACTGATATACAGGGCTAATTCACTCAATTTAAAAGACGGATTTAGAACAGAGAGGAACCCAATAATAATGAGTTAACTGTATTGAAAAAAAGAGTAAACTACTTCATTCAACTCTTAGGTTGGTTTTATAGAGGTTGAGATCATAAATTCATACATTCAGAGTATCTCTTGCAGTATCCTCGAAAGATAGATAGATGGATAGATAGATAGGGAGATAGAGAGAGATAGATAGATAGATAGATAGATAGATATACAGTGTAGATAGATAGATAAATAGATAAAAAGATAGATAGATGGATAGATAGAAAGATAGATAGATAGATAAATAGATAGATAGATAGATAGATAGAGAGATAGGCATAAAGTTTTTAAAACTTTCTTGTAAAAAGTTAACTAAATCTTTTTATTAATTTCACAGCAGGAAATGGAATAAGTCGTCATTATCTTAATTACATAAATTAGGGTAGGAAAATTAGTAAGATTAATTAGACGCTATAATAACTTGAGTCACGCACGCTCATTTTTTCATTTGTTCTTTCTCCCTCCTCATCTTGCGCGGGATGTTCTCCTATACAAGCGTCGTTCTTTACGTTAATTATACTGCGTGTTCTTTGCAGTTGAAATGTATATATATATATATATATATATATATATATAATATACATACGTGTGTGTGTGTGTGTGTGTGTGTGAGAGAGAGATACAATCCACAACAATTTAAATTTAATAGGACGAAATATATTATTATATGTATAAAATCCATTCCAACTGTTAACTTGAGTCGTGGGCCCATAGATAACATTATCTCGAGAGAGATTAAAAATCAGATTAATATTTTAAATGTAGTATGTGGTACACAAATATAATTCCTGGACCCCACTGATTAAGCCATTTTGGGGGCGGATCCTATCGTAGATTTTTTTTTATCTTTAATTTTTGTTCATTTCTTGAGAAGGTTTTGTAAGAGATTGTATCACACTTAAGAAATTGTATCACACTTAATAAGCTGTATTACACTTAATAAATTTCACGTAAAAACTGTGAATTATTATGAATTGTTCCACACACATATATATTATATATATATATATGCAAACCTACAAGGAAAATGAAAAATGATTCCAAGCTCTTTCGTGTATTCAGAAGTACACCTCGTCAGGAATGACGAGGTGTACTTCTGAATACACGAAAGGTCTTGGAATCATTTTTCATTTTCCTTGTGGGTTTGCATCATTCATTCATTTCACGTGTTTAATTGTGAAATTCATCCATATATATATATATATATAGATATATATATATATATCTAATATATATATATATATAGAGTTCTACTGCCACTACCCTGTTGAATAGATATTATTCCTTTGATAATAATAGTAATATTAATATCGGAAATACTTTTAAAATTTTCCTCTCTTCCCTATTCAGGGTCTTCATATACTCAGTTGGCAAAGAGACAAATAGTTCTCAGAAACCGAACCCATAACCAATTCCCATAACCATAACTTATAATCATGGCCTCGCTTTCTCTTTACTAAAATGAACACGACTGTTGTTATTATTTAATTAAACAACCTGCTTTCAACACCGGGGCATATACCCGAATTTTCAATACGGTTTGTTTGGCTAAAATATGGAATATCCGAATTTGTTTGAAGATACGTAATTATATATATTTGTGATGTATATCTATCAGTCTATCTAGATGTCTGTTTGTTTGACGATATGTTTATATAATATTAATTTAAGTTATTTCTGTAAAAACGTATGTTAATTTATATTGCACGATGGCGAGGGTATATAATATATATATATATATATATATCATATATATGAATAGAAACGACATAAGTGTTAAGGAACGCTTCTGCACACGAGGAGGAGAGATAACGAATAATGAAAAATATATATATATATACACAAACTCAGAATGGTTCCCTGAGAACATTATATGTTAAACACAGACCGTGCATGGAACAAGGAACTCTTCTGGGAAAATTAAATCCACTATAGTCCGGATAAGTAATGGTAAATGACAAATACCATAGTTTTTTCTTTTTCATGATTTTAGCCCGACGTGGGCAACGGGTCTCTCGCAAAGAGATCCCATAAAAGTGGACGCTCAATGTCCCGGTTGAGGTTTAAGTTTTGGTTTTTTTGGCTAAAAATACAATAGTTACCCTCTTTTTCTTTGATTTATTCAACACGACGTGAATGCAACGAGTCTTTTACTTATATAGAGGTTCTGAATGTAGGGATCTAGGCTTGCTTTAAACCCTAGATCCATGTCCCAAAGCTGGATCCTGTCTGCTTTGCAGATAGCTGGTGAGGGAAGCTATATTTATGGGATCTCTTTGCGAGAGACCCGTTGCCCACGTCGGCTAAAATCATGAAAAAGAAAAAACTATGGTATTTGTCATTTACCATTACTTATCCGGACTATAGTGGATTTAATTTTCCCAGAATAGTTCCTTGTTCCATGCACGGTCTGTGTTTAACATATAATGTTCTCAGGGAACCATTCTGAGTTTGTGTATACTAAACGGACGTGTTTCGTGCCTTGAAAAGTGGACGCTCAATGTCCCGGTTGAGGTTTAAGTTTTGGTTTTTTGGCTAAAAATACAATAGTTACCCTCTTTTTCTTTGATTTATTCAACACGACGTGAATGCAACGAGTCTTTTACTTATATAGAGGTTCTGAATGTAGGGATCTAGGCTTGCTTTAAACCCTAGATCCATGTCCCAAAGCTGGATCCTGTCTGCTTTGCAGATAGCTGGTGAGGGAAGCTATATTTATGGGATCTCTTTGCGAGAGACCCGTTGCCCACGTCGGGCTAAAATCATGAAAAAGAAAAAACTATGGTATTTGTCATTTACCATTACTTATCCGGACTATAGTGGATTTAATTTTCCCAGAAGAGTTCCTTGTTCCATGCACGGTCTGTGTTTAACATATATATATATATATATATATATGGTCATGCTATTGGGTCATGGCTTAGCCATGTAGGGAAACTTTGTGGATTTATTATAATGTGAAAACACTTACTGAAGAGAAGATAAGCCTCTGTGTTCCAAAGAAATATTTCTATACATTATTATTATTAGAGAAGCCGGGAAAATAATGATAATAATAATAATAATAATAATTATTATTATTATTATTATTATTATTATTATTATTTTGTCTGCTTCTCTAAGTTGTTAATTTCTTACCTTACAGTCATACTTTACCTTATAGTAATTCATACACATCTAAGATAAGACGGCGATCTCTGCCGGAGTGCCTCAAGAAAGCATTTTAGTGCCATTACTGTTTTTCCTCCGTAAATAAATGAATTTTACAAATGTCACATCAGTTCCACTACTTATCAGTATACATATCTTTAATCATCACTCAGTGACGTTTCAAAACAATAACGGCAGACATACATTTGGTATACATCAGACCGCATTTGATGATATGAATGGCTGAGAGATAAAGATTATTTATCTATGGCTGACGATTTGTAAAACAGTACTGATTACATGCACTAGAAATGACGTATGTATATTTGTGTTTTATTTTCAGGGGGTGGGATGGTTGTTTAACTTCATTTATAACAGCGAAAGCCATGTGAAAGAGGACCTACAGATTTACGTGGAATCGGAACCACGGCTCGTCACATTATCTGGTCGCAGAGAACGGTCCCCCAGAACCGATGTCCTTTAACTTTACTGATTGACGGGAAGCAGGTGTTGCAAATGACCTTGCACATGTAAGAATAGTATGAAATACTGTAGTATGAAATAGTACAAAATAAGAATAGTATGAAATATATACTATGTATGGGTATAAAAATTAATACGTAAATATATAGGTGTATATAAAGATAATTTACAGCATAATCCCGAAAAAATATAGCTCAGGGCCGAAAATATACAATATAACCTCTATTTCTCCAACATAACGTTCAAATTATGAATACACGCAGTCAGAGATAAGATATTTATGTACGACCAATTATCTTAAAAAAAATGTTGCCTTCTGATTTCAACAAATGCAATATATGGCAAAGAAAGGGATTCAGATAAGTTTATCAAGAAATGCGCAGTAACAACCCAATAAGCAATGCCCGCTTTCTGTCAGTGTCAGAAAAAGAAAAAAAAAATCAGGGTAGATTTTCATTCTATATAGTAAGTCCATTCAAAAATGAACAAAACACACCCACACACCACACACGTAAACTACATATATATATATATATATATATATATATATATATATATATACACACGCTCGGACACAAACAAATGAATAAATTATAAAAAAAAATCTAAAACGTTTGATTTTAATAGAAACAAGAGAGATAATGAGATGTTCACGAAAGAAATTAATATATAACATTAATATACAGGGTGTTCAAAAAGAAACACAACCCAAAATAGAATCGAAAAGGGTTAGGTTACAATGATATACCGTGTGACCACAAAAATTGTCCCTGTTTTTAATCGCTTATTACTCAGTCATTATTGCAGCTTCACAAATGAAATAAAAAGCATTCGAAAGAGAACATTTAAAAGTTTTATTTAATTTTTTGATATCCTGGATACGAAATCAGTACTTATAAAAAAATGACAGTTTTATCCACCACAATCCAATCATGGGTTATTTGTCGTGTGACCACAAAAATTGTCCCTATTTTTAATCGCTTATTACTCAGTCATTATTGCAGCTTCACAAATGATATAAAAAGCTTTCGAAAAAGAATATTTAAAAGTTTTATTTAATTTTTTCGATATCTTGGATACGAAATCAGTACTTATAAAAAAATGACAGTTTTATCCACCACAATCATGGGTTATTTGTCGGACATGCAACGTGTTTTCATCGCAGAAGAGATGATCAAACATTGCTCGGTAGTTGCCACCCAACGGTCTTTCAGACGACAATACGGTCAGCAAAGGACCATAGATCCTAAAACGATTCGCAGGATTTTCGCAAAATGGAAACATCACGGCTCAATCAAGAACATGCATAAAGGCAACTCTGGGCGCAGCAAAGGTGTGCGAACCGCTGAAAACATTGATTCAGTCGCAAATCAGCTTGAAACGGACAACAAGAAATCTGTGAGACGACTATCAGCTGTGACAGGAATCAAACGGGAGAGCATTCGGAAAATAATCACGTTGGATTTGAGAATGAAGTCATTCAAAATTATGTGTTTGCAACAGCTTAGCGAACAAGACTACCAGCGTCGTTTGATGTTTTGTGAACGCATTGAAACAATAATTGAACAAAACCAGATAAGATTAAGTGACATAATATTCAGTGATGAATGCCACATCTATCTCAATGGGTTCATCAACAGACAGAATTACCGGTGTTGGTCACAAAACAAGCCAAATATACACTTGGAGAAACCTCTGCATTCACCAAAAGTTACTGTCTGGTGTGGTTTGAGTAGCAGCAAGGTTTATGGTCCTTACTTTTTTGAGGACCCAGAGACAAGGAGACCGCTTTCAGTAACTTCAGAAAGATATGTAGAAATGCTGAACACTGTTTTTGAACAAGAAAACTGCAGTAACAAGTGGTTTCAGCAAGACGGAGCAACAGCCCATACAACTAGGCAATCACTGGAATGTTTAACAAGATTTTTTGAACAAAGATTCATTTCTCATCGCTCGCAGTTTCCCTGGCCCGCAAGATCTCCCGATCTATCACCTATGGACTTTTTTCTCTGGGGATTTGTCAAGGACAAAGTATTCAGGCAAGAGCCATCCTCTATCGAAGAATTAAAGCAAGCGGTGGTAGAGAGTGTACAGTCCATTGAATGCAGCGTTTTTGGAAAATGTAATAAATAACTTCCTTTCCTGTTGTGTGAAATGTCAGAATGTCCAGGGACGTCACTTTGAACACATGTAGAATAAATTAAAACTTTAAAATGTTCTCTTTCGAATGCTTTTTATTTCATTTGTGAAGCTGCAATAATGACTGAGTAATAAGCGATTAAAAACAGGGACAATATATTTCATACTATCTCCAATAAGTTGCGTTTCTCTTTGAACACCCTGTATTAATGTATTAATATACAGAACAAAATTCCTGTTTATATGTTTATTTATGTTATTTTTTAGCATCTGTTCATGTCAGTTCTCCGGGCTACATCGATGGCCACGTCGCAAAACCACTTCTCGTTAGATCAGCGAAGGTAACCAACATTCGGTCCGTTTAGTAGCAGTTGGATGGTTGACCGTTCTCCGCGTCTACATGATATCGCGACCCTTAGAATATTCGAGTCCCGTATAAAACTGTAGTAGGTCCCCTCTATCACATGACCTTTATCACATGACCTTTACCGTTACGAAAGAGGGGGATTTGAACAACGCCAAAACACTGTTATTATCATTTGAAATGTAGCAAATCTGGAGGATCCACAAAAAATGCTTCATTTGTTTCGTTTCTCCTCATTTTTTAAAGTGGGTGGGAGCCGGGTAGGGGTTGTGAGGGGGTGAAAGGGGAAGATATATTCACAAATTTATTTTGGGAGTGAATGGCCATAATTTATAAAGAGAATAACGTTTCCTTATTTCAGTAGAAGATCTTTTAAGCCTTTCAAAAAGATCTATGGTTTAAAAGGAAGGTTATTATATGTTTATCTTATATGATATTTAGTAAAGCATTTGACATCTGCAGATTGCAAACAACTTTTGTATGTAGTTTGCCAACTATAATTTTAAAAATTTCAAAAGAAGAATATACAGTATATAGTATACAGGGTGGCGCAAAAGTCGCGCATCATAGGAATTTTCAGTGTTGACTATAATAAATTATTTTTTTTTCTTTTAGGTAGGGGATGGCTGCGAAATTAACAATAGACGAGAGGGTGAACTTGATTTTAATGCATGGAATACCAGGTACTACAATCGATGAATCGGTACAGAATTTAAATTCTGTACCGATTCATCGATTTGTTGATGCGTAATATTTATTAAGCATGCGTAATATGCGTAATATTTATTAAGTATCCAAACTGCAGGCCGCGAAACCGCTTCAGCATGTTAATTCGATTACACAAACTGCTACTCTCATTCTGTAACATTCCAGTAAGTAGAGACGTTGATACACTCATTTCGAGTCGCCACCTTTTAGGTGTGGGTAGGAGGAGGGAGAAGGCCCGGAAGTTGTAGTTTACAAGTGACAGTCATCCACTATTCAGAGGGAAATGCGTGTATGACTGCCGACACACCAAATAACTTTTACCAGTGCTGAATAGTACGGTTTCTGGGCTCCTGATAAGTCTCGACAAGGATGATCTCAGGTGGTATTATACTGGTGAAACAGGGCACAGAAACCTTGCAGTGCACCAATTTACTGAAGATAAAATGAACTAAATTTCCATATTGTTCTCAATGAGGGGAACATGATGAAACACCCTTTGAAGAGCGTTGAAGACCGTCCACTCTATTTACTCAAAAGGTTTAGGACCTTCGATTCCTACAGGGTGTATCTAACAGTTAGAATAAAAAGGATAAGCGTTACCAACTTCAACGCTTTATGAAATTAATTGTCAGACTTGCAGAATTTCCATTAGGGGTAGGACGGGGTGTTGACTAATTATTGCCGATCCCTCATGGTAATCTAATCCAGACGTGGACCAATGGGCCAACCAATGGCCTAAGCTCTGGTCCCTTCGTGGAGGCCCCTCTAAATATATAATAACAACTCTACTAGAATGTTACGCGATGTCCGCCGGCGTCCGAAGCTCAGTGGGTAACACAGTTTCCTTATAAGCGAAGTGAAGACAATGAGGGTTCGAATCCTGACAATGCTGGTAATAATAATAATAGCAATAATAATAACAGAGGCATTAGTGCAATGGATATCATTAGTTGGCCTGAGCGTTGTGCCATTTTCTGGCATTTCTGACTGATTTTATATATATATATATATATATATATATATATATATATATATATATATATATATACGCAATGTCCGTATAGTAGTTGACATTTAAAAGATATGACACACGTCAAACTGAAGTAATAAATATTACACATGCTACCCACCTATAGGTACACCATATATATGAAATTAAAATTCATAACATTTTTGCACTATGTTCAGTTTCGGAAAAAAGTTCGCCAAGAAAATAAAATTCCTAAAATGCATAACCAATAATTAATTCATAATATTGGTTTTTTTTTAAATATCTTATTCTTTTTTGATGACTAATAAATCTCAAAAACAAAACCTAACCATCTTTGCTAATTATTAATTTTTTATGCTTTTCAAAAAAAATAATTTTCTTGGCAAACCTTTTACCGATATTGTATAAATTACAGATTCTGTAAAAAAAAATATATATAAAAAATGGGTGAAAGGGGAAGATATATTCAAAATTTATTTTGGGAGTGAATGGCCATAATTTATGAAGAGAATAACGTTTCCTTATTTCAGTAGAAATTCTTTTAAGCCTTTCAAAAAGATCTATGGTTTAAAAGGAAGGTTATTATATGTTTATCTTATATGATATTTAGTAAAGCATTTGACATCTGCAGATTGCAAACAACTTTTGTATGTAGGTTGCCAACTATAATTTTAAAAATTTCAAAAGAAGAATATATATATATACAGGGTGGCGCAAAAGTCGCGCATCATAGGAATTTTCAGTGTTGACTATAATAAATTATTTTTTTTTCTTTTAGGTAGGGGATGGTTGCGAAATTAATAATAGACGAGAGGGTGAACTTGGTTTTAATGCATGGAATACCAGGTACTACAAATCGATGAGTCGGTACAGAATTTAAATTCTGTACCGATTCATCGATTTGTTGATGCGTAATATTTATTAAGTATGCGTAATATGCGTAATATTTATTAAGTATCCAAACTGCAGGCCGCGAAACCGCTTCAGCATGTTAATTCGATTACACAAACTGCTACTCTCATTCTGTAACATTCCAGTAAGTAGAGACGTTGATACACTCATTTCGAGTCGCCACCTTTTAGGTGTGGTTAGAAGGAGGGAGAAGGTCCGGAAGTTGTAGTTTACAAGTGACAGTCATCCACTATTCAGAGGGAAATGCGTATATGACTGCCGATACACAAAATCACTTTTATCAGTGCTGAATAGTGCGGTTTCTGGGCTCCTGATAAGTCTCGAGAAGGATGATCTCAGGTGGTATTATACTGGTGAAACAGGGCACAGAAACCTTGCAGTGCATTCCTAAAATGCATAACCAATAATTAATTCATAATATTGTTTTTTTTAAATATCTTATTCTTTTTTGATGACTAATAAATCTCAAAAACAAAACCTAACCATCTTTGCTAATTATTAATTTTTTATGCTTTTCAAAAAAAAATTTTCTTGGCAAACCTTTTACCGATATTGTATAAATTACAGATTCTGTAAAAAAAAATATAAAAAATTCTTTAAAAATATTTGCTGAAAATAAGTTTTTAATTAAAATATATTTTAAAAATAAAAGTAAAAAAAAGAAAAAAAAATGTTGGCAGAGAATTACGAAATATAATTAAATCTTTCAAGAAAAATTATAATTAAATTATAAATTATATTTTTTAAATTCTAAAAATTATGAAACAGTAAAACAAATGCGTATGATACTTGAAAATAAAAATTATATATGTTTGTAAAAAATAAACTTTGAATTATGAAATTATACAGAGTATATATATATATATATATATATATATATATATACATATACACACTTTGGTAATCTTTGGTCCGAATTGTTCATTCTGACGAAGGTCAAGCTTTTCACTCCACCTTAGACCTACAGTTTAACGTGAAATCCGAACCACGCCCCACCAGCAGCCCAGCGTCTTTCACTATATATAACCACTAGGCCACCCAGGGTACCCATTTATCTACCACCCACTTTCTTTATTGTGTGGAAGGATGAACAGCTGGGTTTTGCTGCGCGCCGGCTGTAGTCACCGGGTCTCGATCCCGGGGCCGATGGATTCATAGTCAGCGACGCTAACCACTACACCACCGAGGCGCATATATATATATGAAAATGAAAATGAAAAGGTTTATTGGCAGACTATAGTCCATATGACAAATATTATTAATACAATGACAGTTCATATACTAAGGATAGAAATATATACAATTGATTAGAATTAATACTGCACTGTCGAAGTTAAGTGGAGCTACAGACAGACGTTTTCGTACCAAGAAGTCCATAGCTTAGAGGATAAATGGCAGGACTCATGGATAGCTTGGATGATCGGGTTGGTTGATTTTTTAATTCTTTGCATTAGACTGTGTTGAGCACGTCTTGTTACCTCCGGGAAGCTCGGGACATTGCGGGTAGCAAACATTTGCGAAGCTGAGCATCTCGGGGGTAATTTATGTAAGAGTCTAAAAGACCCGTTGTACAGCAAATTTAGGATTCTGCCAGAACCTTTTTTATAATTCACCCAGAGTTGCTGACCGTATATATTACTGCAGAAAGTACGAAAGAGTGTGTCTTTAGCTTCACTTGTACAGAAACGAAAGTTCCTTATGGTCATATTCACTTTAGCACACAGGCTTCGAGATTGTTTTCTTATATCCGAGTCATCACTCAAGGAGCTGGTAATAGTTTGACCCAAATACTTAAACTCTTGTACTTCCTCAATTACTTCACCATTCATTTTAAACCTTATATCAGCTGGCTGATTACAGCTTTTAGGATGAAATTGCATAACCTTAGTTTTTGTAACATTAAAAAGAATATCATGTTTCTGCGAATACACTTCGCAGACATTTAGAAGCCGATCCAGACCTTTAACAGAGGGACTTATTAACACCATATCATCGGCATAAACTAAGTTATTTATCCTTGTGTTATCTATACAACATCCTACTGTTGCCTCATTAAGTGAAGCAATTAATCCTTCAATATACACATTAAACAGCATAGGGGAGAGCAAGGAGCCTTGTCTCACCCCGCAAGAGAAGCCAAAAACACTCGGATAGTAAATTGCCCCACCTAACAGTGAAAGATTGGTGGGAATACCAAAATTTCAATAAATTTAATATGTACATGGGAACCTTCCTGTCTTCTAGTTTTGCAAATACATAGAAGTACATAGATACACAGGTCAGTTGAGTGGGTCCTTTTAAAGCCAAACTGATTAGGAGATGTCCATAGGAATTACTGTCAATGTATTTAGATATTGTTTCTTTAAGTACATAGATACACAGGTCAGTTGAGTGGGACCTTTTAAAGCTAAACTGATTAGGAGATGTCCATAGGAAATCATTTAATCGGAGTAACAAGAGTTTTTCTAGTAGTTTCGAGAAGCAGGAAGCGACAGCAATAGGCCTGTAATTATTGCTGGACAGAATGTCTCCGTACTTATTTTTGACCAGGGGCAAGATATATACCCTCATGAACTCTGCAGGGATATAGCTATGAGCAAGCATGGCTGATAGGAGCAATTATATATGCAGACATACTACGTCATTTGCATATTTTAAGTGCTCATTCGATAAGTCATCTACTCCTGACGCAGAACCAGTCTTTAACTCTTTAATTAACCTCTTTACTTCAGAAAATATCAAAATATTTTCCCTTGTCCCTCCCACAATCGTTTCGCTGCAATCTATCTTAAGATTATCCCTACTACTCACACTATTAAGAATGTTAGAGTAGTGGTTTTTCCACAGCTTTGCAATTTCATCCTCCCACGACACCCCATCGATTGTCGGAGGGAGGACATTTTTGACACCCGTTTGATTCTTAACAAATTTCCAAAATTTGTTATTATCGTTATTTATGCGAGTTTCACAGGCTTTTGATGCTCGAATAGACTCTTCTTCCTGTTTACATCGCCTTATGGCCGCCTTATACTGACCCCGACTTCTACACATATTTATGTATACTGGTCCTAATCTGGGTCTACCATGAAAGCACCACAAATCATAGGTGTCTTTCGATTCCCTCTTCAGGGGGGCAATAAAATCATTCCATGCAGGAATAACCTTAGTATGATAGTTGTAAGATTTAATCATGGGGCTTCCTGCTTCTCTTAACAGGGATATTATCTTACTATAATACCTATCTATGAGTTTACAGTGAGAATCATTTGAGCAAGGATTATTACAGGCAAGGTGCAAAATTTCTAAATTATTAAAGAGGTGACATGTTCTGTCTTTGTATTCTATTCTCTGCTGCATATTAACATTGGACCAATATATATATATATATTATATATATAATATATATATATATATACAGGGTGAGTCAAAAGTAGCGCCCGATTTCTGTTTTTTCGGCTGCAATTGTGCATCGATCACGAGGGAGGGCACTTTGAAAAATGCAAGTAAAACAGCTTGGTACAGTTCCGTAATAATTTTCCTCCGAATAAATGGTTAGATAAACATGTCATTCATTTATTTCTACCTTCTTCTACACTGTAATACAAATGGCAAACAAACAATCAACTGACAGAAATCGGGCGCTACTTTTGACTCACCCTGTATATATATATATATATATATATATAATATATATATATATATAACAAACTTATAATTTTAAAATGTAATTATGCAACGACCTTGACTTTTCTCTCTCTCTCTCACACACACACACACACACACACACACACACACACACACACACGCATGCTATCTCCATCTTTGAGACTTCGTAAAGTATTCATTGATGGTAAACAAGAAAAGTAATTTGACATCTCTGATTATTTATTTTGCTGATTTTATCTCAAAACTGATAAGATATACGACGTTTCGAACCTTTAAAACTGTTTGTTTTAACGCAAAACATACTGAAAGAAAGTGTTAAAAATATAATGTTCAGAAAGAACATTTCGGGAAGTCAAACCTGTGTTTGAAATAGTCTACCAATAAACAGGTTATATATATATATATATATATATATATATATATATATACAGAGAGAGAGAGAGAGAGAGAGAGAGAGAACGGAACCTAATTGAGTAGATTATGGAAAACTTTGAAATTCAGAAAAATATTTAGTAGTGATATTCAAAAACCACGTAGTCCTTTTTCGGGTGGTTTTCAAACCCGTCCCTCCCCTCTTGTGGTTATTTGTGGCCAATGACTTACCCCCCCCCCCCCCCTCCAAAACACTTGGTCTTATGATGTCACCCCCCACTTCTTAATCTTACGTAAATTAAAATGCAAATTAAAATAGCGCAAATTAAAAATAATCAAATTAAAAGTATGGCGAATTTGTGTTTCGTGAACGTTAAACATTCGAATCTTGTAGAATTTTCCGAAATAAAAGTACACAGAATTTGTGTTTATAAAGATTCGAGTCATCTGCAATTTTCTGGAGTTTACGAAATATATATATATGATAATATAATAAACAATATTATAAACAGGATATTTTAATGCTTAGTACTGGCCACGTGGTTAAACAGCAACCTCCCCCCCTCCCCCATGTGGCCCTTGGTGGTCAAATAAGGAAGAATGGCCCCTAATAATATAGAATAAAATGAAAAGTTCATTGTAATAATAATAATAATAATAATAATAATAATAATATATTACACTATACATATATAACGTATTTACTATTTTTATTATTATTATTATTATTATTATTATTGCTATTATTGCTATTATTGCTATTAATATTATTATTTGTTAACACTATTACTTGCTATTCTCACTTTTTTTTTAGGTAATAAATAAACTACATGGCATTAATTTTGCCTAAAAAGCTTCCATGCTTTCAAGGGCATATTCAGATAAAGAATATTGTGACTATATTAATGTCATATGAAATATTTAAAAAAAATTAAAATTTGTCACTTTTATTCTTTTCTGAATAAAGATTTTTTTTGAACTTTTGAATTTTCAATAATGTTTATTAATTAAGAAAAAGGAAATTTAATTTTTTTGACAATCGTTCCCAAAACAAAAATAAAATCCGATAAAAGACTTGAGCAAATAACCAATTTCTAAATGGATTTTTAATTTTTAATTTTTTTTTTAATTTTTAAGTTTTTTAAGTAAATATATTTTTTTTTGTAAACAGATGTAAATGAATTGCGCTTTATCCAACTTACGAGGTTGTTTTCGCGAACGGACATTAATTTTTTCGAGGTATTTTTTTTCACTTACTTCCTTAACCCTTTAAGGACAAAAGGTACAAATTGCTAACGTTTCAAATACGCGCATTCATAACTTAACCCTACAAAAACTCAGGGCTTAAAGGGTTAAAATAGCTCAACGTTATTAGTCGTATCAACGCGAGGTTAGATTAGGTTAGGTTATGTAAAGTTAAGTTCTTAGATTACTTTGGTTCAGTTAAAAAAGTTGACCTCCTAAATCGGGTAAAACTAACGTTTGTGTGTGTGTGTGTGGTGTGTGTGTGTGTGTGTGTGTGTGTGTGTATGTGTATACACACGCGTGAAACTGGGTTCCTGTATAATGATTATTTTTTATTTATAAAATAAATACTACAATTTTAAAATGTTTGTTACGATAATTTTAACATGAAATAAGTAATTGTAAATTGGACTATTTATCAAATATAATTTGGCTTTTAAACTTTAGGCTTTACTGGGCCCAAATTAATTAAAAATAAATTATAATTAATTATATATAAATTATATATAAAATTAATTAGGTCCACTATATATAAAAATAGGATCAAGTAAAGATAAGCACCCCCAGCCTTCTTTAATTAGCCTTATAAGGCTAACTAACGAAAATATCACGACCTAACCTAACCAATCGTTAAGTCAACTGTACGCCCTTGACGATTGGTTAGGTTAGGTCGTGATATTTTCGTTAGTTAGCCTTATAAGGCTAATTAAAGAAGGCTGGGGGGTGCTTATCTTTACCTGATCCAAAATAAATTATAATTAATTATATATAAATTATATATAAAATTAATTAGGTCCCCTATATATAAAATAAGTTATAATTAATTATATATAAATTATATATAAAATTAATTAGGTCCCCTATATATAAAAATAAATTATAATTAATTATATATAAATTATATATAAAATTAATTATATATAAAAATAAATTATAATTAATTATATATAATTCTGAATAAGAATAAGTAATTAATTAAAAAAATAAAAGGTTCTACAAATAAAAATCAATATAAATTTGGTCAGTTCAAAAATAAATATTTCAATAAACTGTAATTAAACTTTATAATTAAAAGCCACAAAAATTATTGGGTGCTACTATAGCGTGCGGTCTACAAAGATAGCTTTAGTCTACAAAAGAATTTGCGATGAAGTGACCTGACCTGACTTGAATTTGTGCTGACCTGATCTTACCTGAAATGACTTGACCTAATCTTTGGGGACGAATGTGAGGTCAAGGCGTACTATGAAAGGGGGAATCATGAAGACAAATATTAGTTCAATTATATTAAAAAAAAATTTAAAGGACAAATAAAACAAATCATTCTATGGGCTATAATGCCCGGTTAGGTTAAACGAATGCCCGGTTAGGTCAACTTTATGCCCTTGACAATTGGTTAGGTTAAGTTGTGATATTTTCGTTAGTTTTAACGAAAATATCTCAACTTAACCTAACCAATCGTCAAGGGCATACAGTTGACCTAACCGGGCATTCAATTAACCTAACCGGGTATTATATCCCATAGAATGAATTGTTTGTTTTATTTATTCTTTAAATTTTTTGTTTTAATGTAATTGAATTTGTAAATATGTTGTAGACCGCACGCTATAGTGTAATAACTTTGTAGACCGCACCCTATAGTAGCACCAATTACTGTATAATAACTGTAAATTGCAAATTTAATAGTAAATTTTGAGTTATTTTTTAACTCTTCGAAGTTTTTAATTACCTTTGCTGTATACTGTAAAATCGAGTTACTGTACAAAAATTGTTTCATATGACCGAATATAGAACGATTCTGTATCAGTTTTAATTTGTAATGTCATTAATAAATAATTGGTCCAAAGTCGGTCCAGAAAGAGACGTTGTTCCAACACTGAAATAAAGTTGTTGTATACAGAACAATTACTCCATTTGTTGCCTGAACTAATTATGGAGCGATTTCACTGTATAAAAATGGTCTATCACTGAAACTGTTGGAACAACTTAACTTTCTGGACCAATTGTGAACCAATTATATCGACATTACAAAATAAAATTAACTCAGAATCGTTCAATATTCGGTTTAATCGGAGCAATTATAGTTTGAGAAACGATGGTCCATATTTTACAGTGTGACCCATATAACTGAAAGACCTAACAGCAGTGATATATTTTTTTAATAAAGAGTCTATATATATATACGCCTCAGGCATTTTGGTATTATATTTATATATAACTAATTTTTATGAGTATATGTTTAAAAATTTACTTCCTAGTTAATAAACTTTTCATTTAACGCGTTCTATTATCAATTCTGAAAGATTCAATGCTTGTTTTGATTTTAAAAATTCAAATTTTATGTAAATGTTTTGGTAAAATATAATTTACTCGGTATAAAAGTATTAAGTAGTATTTTAGTCTTAAAAATCTCTCTCTCTCTCTCTCTCTCTCTCTCTCTCTCTCTCTCTCTCTCTCTCTCTCTCTCTATATATATATATATATATATATATATATATATATATATGATGTAAACCAAAAGGAAAAAGAAAAATGATTTCAAGGCTTTTCGTGTATTCAGAAATACACCTCGTCAGGGAATACACGAAAAGCACGAAATACAAGAAAGGTTGAATACAGGAAAGGCCTTGGAATAATTTTTCTTTTTCCTTGTGGATTGCATCATTCATTCATTTCACGTGTTTAATTGGGAAATTCATCGCATATATATATATATAATATATATATATATATATATATATATATATCAGGGGAGCGAGACTTTTTAACCAGCTTCCAAAATACCTCAGAAACGTTACAAGGGTCAAAGTTGAAGTCTTCAAGAGAAGACTAGATGCCTGGCTCAGGACGGTACCAGATGAGCCGGGTGTACCTGGCTATGTGCGGTGGAGAGCGCAAGAAAGCAACTCGCTCTTCCACCAAGCCAGGCTTAGAGGCGGGGCCACCAGCTTGACCTTCGTGTGAAGAGAGACCAACACACGGAACATCAACGAGGTTCAACGAGTTATATATATATTATATATATATATATATATATATATATATATACATATATATATATATATATATATATATATATGAACTTCAAGCTTAAGATTTAGTTCTTAGAAATCTCAGTGTTATAAATAATAAAATCAGTCAAAAAAATATATATTAAAAAATAAAAAAAATTCTGCAGAGCTTTCGGGAGAGGTGCTTTTATCTCCATCAGCGTCTAATTACGACTAAGATAAAAATAGTATGAAAGCAAATTCTTAATTTTTTACATATAAAAAATGAGTCTAAAGTTAAATTGCAAATAAATAAATTCATTAAAGTGTCTATGAAAAATGTCTTTATTACTAATAAGAAATTTTTTGTTATTTCAATTTAGAATATTTAAGTTTTTGAAATAAATTGGAGGTTTTTTTTTTTTTTACTAAATATAAACATAATTTCTATAAGTTTTAAGGTCCGTATCGTTGGTCTTGCAGAAAATGTTGAAAAGTTTTTGGTTTTCATTTCATGATCTATTTTAATGAGAATGATCGCCGATATTAGGAAACGTTGGTTTAACGAGTTAAATGTTTGTCCGACTACTACGCCCTCTGTATTCGTTAACTCGAATTTGAAATCGGCGAGTTGTTCTTCCAATATAGGATGAATTGCATTCATCACAATTATATTTATAGAGCAGAGATGATCAAAGGTCATCTGCAAATTTTTCTTTGCACTTAATAGAAAGATCCGATAGTGCGACTATTATTGATAGTACATTTCGAATCAGTTTGAGGATAAAGTATTTAATTGACGTTGTTAATTTCTTCAAAAATCTAATGCTTCCGGGTCTGTAAGAGGTGAATTCAAAAAACATTTTAGATTTGGACACTGCACTTTTTCCTAGTTTTTGTAAACTTAATACTTAAGTATTCAAATATTTGTATATAGCAATAAATATTGAGTGAACTCAGTTTCGTGTACGATTTCTTTTTTGTTTTTAGAGAGAGAGAGAGAGAGAGAGAGAGAGAGAGAGAGAGAGAGAGAGAGAGAGATTTCATTTCACTATGGAAAATTATGTATGCTATTTGAACGAATATTGTTTGCTCGATTCATTAAGGTCAAGATAAGGTTTCCTTCTGGGCTGGGAGCGGTTAAAATTTTCATTTAACCGGTTAACCGGTTAAAATCGGTTAATTTCGGTTAATTTGTATACGGTATATATATATATATATATATATATATTATATATATATGAAAAAAATTGTTTCACGAAAGTAGCACGTGAATAAAATTTATGATGAAAATAACCACGAAGAAAAAAGGAAACATAGAATGGTGCTCAAGCGCTTTCGTCTAGTGACTTCCTCAGGAACACTGAGGATGTCCTTTTAGGGTTAAATGCAATTAAATCGATACTTACGCCCATGTCTGCCACCTGGAGATGCAAGAACAGGCGTCGATATAAACTTAACTACTGCCCGTTCTCATGTAAAAATACGATGGCGCTTGCTGTTTCTTTCTTAAGCGACATGTATCGACTCTCAAATACAAGTCCAAAAGCCGAAAATAATCGTTCAGACGATGCTGATGTATCTTGAACAGTCAAATGTCGCCTTGCAAGGCGGCTCATTGTTGGGTAATCATTCCGTCTTGACTTCCACCATTTTAATGGGCTCTCGTCAACTCGACAACCTCTTTCCTGAGAATATTTTAGCATCTCTCTGTCCACGATTTATGCATTTTATACGAATTTATTGAAATAACTGATTTTAACCGAAATTAACCGATTGAAACTTTTTAACCTCTTAACCGCTCCCAGCCCTGATTTCCTTGTATATGATTGGAGTACAAGTCTCCGATTTCATTCCAAATCTAGTAAAAGCAAAAGTATTTCCTGTAAACAGATGTAGTAAAGCCAATATTTTCTTTTATAATAATTACATAAATATCCAGAAATTGATTCGCGGTGTAAGTCTCATTTCCACGATGAATTTAGTGTTATTCCTTTTTGAGTTAAAATAGTCTAAAAAAGTTGAATATAGTCCGGTGACTTAACAACAAAAAGTATTAATGATCATAGCGACGATAGAAAATGGGTTAATACATACAATGGGACGGACAATCTTCCAGTAGCTTTTATTTTTTCAGAAACAGGGAGGAACAGATTAGCTAATGTAGGGACTAGAGGTACCCCCTATTGATCCTTTAAACAAAGATACATTCTTTAGCTGCTATCTTTAATCTCCATCGCGTGGATGCGTTCCTATAGCCTACGCAATCGAACGACACGCGATAGAGATGCTTTAGTATTAACCTTGGTTAAACCTTGGTTTAGCTTCCGCCCGAATTGTTCATTCTAACGAAGGTCAAGCTTGTCATTCCATCTGGGAAAACACATAGGTCGCGTCCTAGACTTCCCAAAAATGTCCTCAAAATCACGACATTCTAAAAATTTACTATGTAAATACTAGATACAAATATTATAAACAGTTAATTTATTAGTTAATAAAATTAACAATTTTCAATAAAATTTTGGGTATTTACCTGAGAGGAAAAGGCTGTGTGGCAAACATGGAGTTGTAGGAGTGGAATTTACGGGAATTTGCGCCTGTAATTGGCACATTTGGTGATTAACATAGCGATCAGGTGCGTGATGGAATGAATCTTTCCTTTATACAGAGTATTCATAAAGTCACGCCGTAAGTGAATATGCAAATACACTTCACCATATTCAATGGCGTGACTTTATGAACACCCTGTATATTCCGCGCGATATATCAGAAGGCGATGCAGAAATGGGTGATAAAAAAGTAGTATTTGAAATAAATAAATAGAGACAAAGATTTAAAGTTTCGCCTCGGGAATTGTTTGTAAGAAGCGCGACAATAACAAGGCTGGTCATTGTGAAGGAATGTGAAAGAATGTAAAAGATAAAATAAGACTTAACGAAGTATTACCTATGTTTATGTCTTTTCGGGAACACATATGAGATTCCTGGTTCGAAGACTGAATGGAATACTTATACGCAATCATTTTATTTCGTCTCGTTTCTAAGTTTTTATTGAATTCGATTCAATTTTCTTTTCAGTTTTAGAATATTGTTTAAAAAAAAAAAAAAAAACTTTAATTTTATCAAATTTTAATGGGTATTGGATACAGGGTGACCATAAATTATTTTTACAAATGCAAGTGAAATTAATTGACAATTTATTAACACCCCGTTTATTTTGTATTTGGTTAAGGTAGTCATCTCTGTTCACGATGACAATGCATTGCCTTTGTCGGGTTTAATGATAATTATTAGAGCTACGTCGTGGCCAATCTTATCAACGCTTACCATCGATCAGCGAAGTTAAGCGACATTGGATCTGGGTAGTAAGTAGTTAGATTGGGAACCGTCCTCTGCGTTCAGATTATGTAGTGACCAGTGGTTCGGATCACACGTAAAGTCGTAGGTCCCCTCTTTCATATGACCTCAGATGGTTCGATTTATCTCTTAATACTTTATTTAAATAGTCAAATTACATACCTTCAAAAACTGAATTTGATTGTCTAAAGAAATTAGGGAACGAGTTTGTAGTATCATTTCAAATTTTGAATAATACTAGTTTAACAGAGTAACATTTTAACAGCCGGACATTCAGGAGAATCTCCCCAAGAGAAGGTGCGTCGTAAACTGATAAAAGAATAGATATCGGAAGGATATTGTTAAGGGTATACGGGCATATATTACTTACTTTATGTTATTTCATGTGAGTTCGAACGACGGTTCAGGATCGACCTGCTGTCGACCCCTCTTCGGCATCCCGCCTCATTTGCGGGATTTGGTGAAGGAGGGAATTGCTGTCTGATCTCCTCCTGCCCTCGTAGCCAGCCACGCATGGCTGGTCAGGGACTTTGCATAGGAATCTGTCCAGCTGATTCGTGAGGTTATTCAGATCGGTGTGCTGGAGATTCCTTACTTCTTTTGGTAGGGCACTGGAAAGCTTTTGGCCTCGTATTCTGAGGGTATTTTCCATCCTCATTTTCATGGCCCCTTGTCCCACTGCAGCCTGGACAGTACAAAATCTACCTCTTCTCTCATTCAAGTTTGTTCCTAATGTAGGGACTACTCGAGAAAGTGGAGTTCCAAGGATTGTAGTCAAGACCAGTAGTCTTCACCTTCCGTTTCCTCTATCTTAGACGTAAAAGTCCTTTGTATAGCTTCAATGTTCGCAATGTCTCATTTTCTGTATGGACTTGTTAGTACTGAGATAATACTCAATTATCGGTAGGACTAGATTCTTCCATAATTTGAGCATGATGTTTGCTTTTCTGCTGCGGAAGCTCCTCCAAATGATTCCCATTATTTTTCTAGCCGTTGTAATTTTGATATTATGAGCTCTCTGAAAATTGCATCCGACGACATTATTACTCCAAGATCCCTGACTTGTGGATTTGGTGTTATCTGTTTGGCTTGCAGAGTTTTCTACCCTTTATTCTGTAGCTCCTTGTTATTACCATATCTTAGAAGTTGAAATTTTTCTTCGTTGAACTTCATATTGTTGCCTTCTGCCCACTGGAATAATGTTCCAATGTCGTTTTGTAATCTTTCTATGTCACCTTCGTTCAATATTTCCTTGCATATCTTTGTGTCATCTGCGAAACATGATACAATACTGTCATTGATATCTGCATCAATATCTGCAATCATTATTATGAACAGCAAGAGAGCTAGTACTGTCGCTTATGGTACAGAGCTCGCTACTTCCGAGACTTCCGATTTGATTCCATTTACCACCACTCTTTGTGTTCTTTGCGCCAAGAAATTAAATATCCATCTTCCTAACTTTGCAGTAATTCCTGTATTCTTAAGTTTGTGTGCTATAATTCCATGGTCACATTTATCGAAGGCTTTAGCAAAGTCAGTATAGATTACAACTATGTTTTGTCCTCGACACAGTGTTTCCAATATTTTCTCCTTGTGGTCCAGTAGCTGTGATAGGCATGATCTTCCAGCCCTGAAACCATGTTGATTTGGGATGTATAAGTTCTTTTCTTGTAGGTAGTAGGTAGTTTTGCCTCTAATTATACGTTCAAAGCACTTTATAAGCTGGGAGGTGAGAGCTACCGGCCGATAATTCTTGGGCATTGCTCTGTTACCACCTTTGAATAAGGGGACAATGTTCGCGTTCTTTAATGGAAGTGGAATTTGTCCTCTGTCGAGTGATTTCCTCCATAGTAAGTATAGCGGTTTGGCAATACTTTCTTTACATTTCTTCAGAAACGTGGCACTCCATGTGTCTGGCCCTGCAGCTGAATGTGACTTCATTTGGCCTATAGCTCTCGCTACATCTTCTGGGGTAAAATCAAAGTCTGTTATACATTCTCCTTGCAATTTCTCTTCGAAGAATGCATCTATGTCAGGTATCGCTTTGTCACTTTTTGGGGTACTGAAAACCGATTTATAGTGAGCTCTCAATGTTTCAGATATTTCTTTTAGATCGTCTGTTAGTTCATTATTTCCTTTCCTTAAGGGCCTAATAGCAGCACTCGTTTTTGTTTTCCTTTTCGCATAGCTGTAGAAGTATGTTGGATTTTCTTTTATTGCTTCTACCGCCTTTTCCTCTCCCCTCTCTGTATAGCCCTTTATCAGAGTTTGTATTTTCTTGTATTACTTTCCTGGCGTTGTTGGCTCCGCAATTAGCTAACTTCGTCGCTACTCTCTTTCTTTTGCAAAATATTCTTCTCTTTTGCCTCTCTAGCCAGTTCCTCTTTCCTTTTGGCTGTACTTTCGGAGCATATTTTCTAAAAATTTCAGCGTCTTTTCTTCCAAGGTAGTTAGCATTTCCTGTGTTGTTTTATCCTCTAAGACTGTTCTCCACTCTATATGGGCCATGTTTGATCTGATTTCTTCCCAATTTATGGTCTTGGAGCTTAAGTTAAAAGCCCCAAATTTGCTTCTTCCTTCTATGTGTATTGTCTTTTAATGTTATTGCCATATTTGTTGATAATTCGATTATGTTATGGTCTGAGATAATAGTTGGGGTTATTTTTATATCGGCAATCAAGTTCGTGTTATTTGTGAATACCAGATCTAGGCAGTTAGTTTTCCTGATAGTTTCTGTTATCTCCTGTGTCAGCATAAACTCGTTTGTGAGAGCCATCAGCATTTTTGCTTGCTCCTGGTCCTCTCTTGTGGCCCCCCCTTATCTTGCTGTATAAATTTATTTTTACCCCCCCCTTTTTGTATTTTATAAATGGGAAATTAAAATCGCGGCAGAATATTATATTAGGGGATGGAGAGTTTACAGACTTTATTAGGGTTCTGATATCATTAACGGCATCCGAAAATTTTTCATTTGGAGAGTTTGGAGGTTTATAGATGACTATCAGTACCACGTTTAGTTTCTCTATTTTCACCGCAAGGGTTTCCACGAAGCTGTTGGATTTACTTATTACCGTCTCTGTCATGTGCATCTCGTGTACGTAAATAGCACAGCCACCTTTACGTCTCGCTGTTCTATCAGCTCTTAGTAAGTTGAATCCATCGCTATGCAATTCTTTCTTATCGATAAAGTGTTCGCAGTTATCGCAGTTTCCTTGGCAATCTTTAAGATGTGTTTCTGTGAGGCATACGATGTCCACCCTTGTTTCGTCCATAAAACCTTTCAGGTACGAAACTTTGTTTAGTGAGTTGTTCGGTTTTATTCCTTGAATATTTGCCAGGACAATATTGATGTTCTTTGTTTTGCATTGCCCCTTGTGCATTTTAAGTTCGTTGTCCTTTTTGTATCGCGTGTTCTGTAGCCTTGTGGTCCTCCGAGATGGATCGGTTCCCGCTTACCTGTTCTGGTAGCTTCTTGCCGCGAAGCCTTCCGGCTCGAGGGTTTCCAGCTGTGTCAGCTGCATGTGCTGTATAAGACTTAGCAGCCGTATTGTGTTCGAGATGTTGAAAATTTTTTGTTTGCTATTTGTGTTTAAAGAGTTTTGTTTTCTATTTGGGTGCATATTTTTTTTCTCACATTCCTCCTGTTGTCACTTGAAACTTGTCCTTTGAACTTGTCGGGAGATGATGGTAGTAGCATTTTCTCCCGTACTGGCAGGTTCCATATGTCGCGTAGGTTTTGCAAATGTCCGGATGGTAGAATTTGCATTTTCCACGAAATTTGCTGTGACCATTATTGTAGAAGTAGTTGCACAAAGGAGGGTGTTCGTAAATACATTCTCCTCCCTTATATCTGCAAATTCCTTTCACATAGTATTTACATATAGTTTCTTCCACATTTTTACGTGGGACATTTGTTTTTGGTGGTTTCAGTATGATTTCTTTATTGTCTACTTGTTTTTTCCTATTGCTACTAATATCCTTTGTTTGAAATCTTTGGACTTGGTTTTGTGCCTCTGTTTCCTCTGTTGGTGCTTCTTTTATTTCTGTTATTTCTGCTTCCCGTTTACTTGCTTTCTCTGTTTTTTTTACTTGTTCGTTTTTCGCAGTTTCCTCTTGTTATATCTTCGTTCCTTCTATTTTTTTTCTCTGTTCGCTATTTATAAACTCCTGTTTTGCCTTTTCCTCATAGTCTCGTTCTGCTTTAAAAACCGTAAAAGAGTTTATTTCGATTATACAGCTTTTGCAGAAGAACATGATTCTGTTCAATTGTTTAGAGCCTGTTATAAGAGAGATTTCTTCGTCGCTCCATCTCAGGCATTGAAATTCGACTAAGGACTGACAAAGATCGCAGCGTATTGTCTTTAATTCATCTGTTTTGTTTTTACAGTATCCATAGGGTTGTATGAATTGATTTGCCATTGCCATGTTTCTAATGGTATGTAAATGAGTGTGCACGAAATATTAACTCAAAAAGGAAATTAATTAATTAAGGTATTTAATTTGACCTTAGAAATGAGGGAGGGAAAGTTTTTCCGTTATTCCAGGGGGGGTGGGGGATGGGGAATGTGGCACGGTGTAGATTCTCACTGATTGATGCCCTGGAGTGTACCGCGGGGGATAACTGAGGGATATTGCCTTTCGATGAGCAGTTAGATTTTCTCAGAGAGAAAACACTCGAGGGGAAAAAAGCTGTATAGATTAAGTTGCTTTAATTTTATTTGCTTTATTTCAACATACGCCGCTATTTCACCACTGAAAGAGGCATACGACTGTGTTCACTGAATATTTACTCAAAAATTGGCAGTACTTAAAAAGGATTAACTGCAGGATTTTTATTGTAATATCACTTTTATTTTGCACTTCAAACGAAACACGTGTAGCCGCACTAAGCAGGAAAACACACACACATATATATAATTATATATATATATATATATATATATATATATATATATATATATATATATATATATATATAAGTACGTGCGTGTGTATGTGTGTTTGTGATAGAATGGTCATTCAGTTACACAGGAATGTTAGTCATTATAATAATTATGGAACGTGCCATAACTGTATAATGATGCCAACAAGTGCCAAAACATTATCTCCTTAAGAGCGAAAGGTATCGTAGAGAGTGAACGTGTTATCATTTCAGTCGATCTTAAGTCTCATATCAGTATGCAGATGGCGCTTCAATTTAGAGATTCTAGTGTGACATGAATCAGTATGCATACAGATGGAATAATTCTATACCTTATATGGTGTTTTACTGTGTCTAGTATGACCTATTTGAGTGGGAGAATATGTTAACACCGATAATATATATATATATATATATATATATATACACAGGGTCATTTTTTATTCGAGAACCCTAAATAACTATCATATTCTGAATAGGTGAATAGGGTTCTCGAATAAAAAAAATGACCCTGTATTACTCGAATTAAACCTATCTATCTATCTATCTATCTATATGTGCCTCGGTGGTGTAGTGGTTAGCGTCGCTGACTACGAATTCATCGGCCCCGGGTTCGAGACCCGACGGCAGCTGGCGCGCAGCAAAACCCAGCTGTTCATCCTTCCACACAATGAAGAAAGTGGTTGGTAGATAAATGGGTACCCTAGGTGGCCTAGTGGTTAAGACGCTGGGCTGCTGATGGGGCGTGGTTCGAATTCCACGTTAAACTGTAGGTCTAAGGTGGAGTGAAAAGCTTAACCTTCGTCAGAATGAACAATTCGGGCGGAAGCTAACCCAAGGTTATATATATCTATAGATAGATAAATTATTTAAATATAGATAAATTAAATAATTTATATATATATATATAAATTATTTAAATATAGATAAATTAAATAATTTATTTATATATATATATATATATATATTTAATTTGAGTGAAATTTTAAAAATCGAATTAAATTTTTTAATAATTTATTAAAGTTACCTATAAAAAAATAATTTTCTTTGTATTTAATTTATATCCTTTTGTATTTTATCTATTTTTACAGGTGTTTATTTGTGTAAAAATAATAATAATATAAATTGCTTGAAGCAAAGAAACAGATTTCATTAAATTTATTAAACAATTAAACAATGAGGATCTCAGAAGAGGCAATTTTCAAATTGATCCACACACCCATCCCCGCTGTATATAAAATTTTTCCCTTTAAGGGAGACATTTCATACTCGTAGAAAATACCCTTTGACCGGTAGTTGAGTCACGTCTCTTGTTATCCTTTCCTAAATGAGGAAACTCTTTTAGGTCCTATAATGGAGGGGGATTACCTACAATTTTAAGTGGTATCTGACCCACGAGTCGCTACATCATCTAAACACCGAGGACGGCGGTCACCCAGCCAACTACAACCATATACACACACACACACACACACACACACGTGTGTGTATATATATATGTTTGTGTATATATATATATATATATATATATATATATATATATATATATATATGTGTGTGTGTGTGTGTGTGTGTGTGTGTGTGTGCGTGTGTGTGAAATTCGACTAAGGAGTGGCAAAGATCGCAGCGTATTATCTTTAATTCATCTGTTTCTTTTTTACAGTATCCACAGGGTTGTATGAATTTATATTATATATATATATATATATATATATATATATATATATATATATTACATGGTTATTAATGGTTATTAAATAGACATTAATCAATACACATTTATTAATACCCTGTATTACTATATTTTTGGGTATATTTATAAATAAATGGGTTATGAAGATTTAGTTAGTTTTAGCATAAACATTATAAATATTTTATGTCAATTGCGTTTAACACCCTGTAATATCGGAACAGAGTAAGACGCCATCATTAATTATATTAAAGATATAATTTGGAACTCTGAAAATTATTTTCAGAGTTTACAGTACCCACACGTCCGAGTTACAGTTCTTTAATTGGTTATGCATCATACATTATTTACAGTGTAGAAGACAAAAATGGCTCCTTCCAAATTAAGAAAGATTTATGCGAAAGATAACGAGCGATATAGTTCTGGAAAGCTAAGATATATTTGCACAATAGACAAGTTATTTGAAGTCATTGGGGACTTGACGGTAATGAAATCGAACCTTATATAAATAAGTCTCCCCCCACCCCTCTTCAATGTCATTCTTATTTTAATCTTTCTGAAAGTGAAGATCTCAGAAGAGGCAATTTTCAAATTGATCCACACACCCATCGACCGCTGTATATAAAAATTTTCCCTTTAAGGGAGACATTTATACTCGTAGAAAATACCCTTTGACCGGTAGTTGAGTCACGCCTCTTGTTATCCTTTCCTAAATGAGGAAACTCTTTTAGGTCCTATAATGGAGGAGGATTACCTCAGTTTTACGTGGTATATATCTGACCCACGGGTCGCTACATCATCTAAACACCGAGGACGGCGGTCACCCATCCAATTACAACCCAGACTCAGTATCGCTTAACTTCATTGATCTAAATGAACCGGTATTCTGACATGGCTATATGACGTATCCCTCAACATTTTAATCACTTGCGGACAGCCAATGAGATGGGAATGACATTGATGATGAAGTAATCACATAAGAAGACAGGTGAAGAATATTACAACTTGGAAAGATTTGATGTTTCTGTAATTCGAGGAATCGAGAGAGTAATTAATTGAAAAAATTTCAGAATTACAGGATTATTTATTATAAAAGTTAATATGAGTTAAGAAAAACTTATGCCTCATTAGAAAAGTTCATAATGAGAGAAGTTATGTGAAAGAAATAGTCATACAAAAGATGCCAAACCATAAAAACATTTGGATCAAAGAGAGTGTCAGAAGTAATTTTCATCTTGTTGATATTTTTCTACTTCTTTTTCTGACCAGTGAGATCACCATCATTCATAGACTATGGACGAGAATTTGGGACAGAGTTGATAGCAGAAGTATCACACTTGTCGGGTTAAAACTTGCGATAATTTATGTTGACCAAGACACCGACATTCGCAGAAAAATACTGAACGATCTATTGCTGATATTGATGACATACTGACATCTTGGATCAGCGACACTGAAAGGACAAAATGATCTATTAAAAATTAGAATTAAATGTGTGCAACTTTAAAGGAATTTATTTCTAAAAACTGATATCGGACGTTTACCATTTGAAGCTCTATTTTTCATGCAATGTGGGTTCGTCTTCCGAGATCGAAGAAGTTCCAAGGGGGGGGGGGAACTTATTTATATGTTTGAGAACGTCAGATGAAAACTTAATTTCTGCGTCAGTATTTCAAACAGAATCTAATAGCATGTACTTTCTTTACTGAAAAAAAATTCAAAATGTGTTTTAACTAAATGTTTAATTTGAGATAAAGAGAACACTGGAGCCTATTCTTCTTATTCAGTTTAACACCAAAATTCAAGCTGTGTGTGGAACACGTATCGACAATGAAAGACGGGGTTGGAAAATACTGTGTCCAAACTAAATTTGACAAAGAAAGGATATACCATCGCTTTAAAGCCAAGAAAAAGCAGAAGAAGCAAGCAAATGTAATGATGATGTGATAATTATATTATCAGGAACAGAAAACGAACTAGTACATTCAGGTTGGACAGTCGCTTGCCTTTACAATACTCTTGTATGACCATGGAAAAAGGGATAGCAGTAACCTGTCCTAGAAATAACACTTCTGGTAAGAAATTTCGCCTTATATATACCATTGCTTAAGTAATATAACACTTGAATACTCAAAACTTGTAATATTTAAAAAAACTAAAAGATTAGAAATTTTTCATTTTTATGACTGCCAGGCATACGATTCCGGAATGCCTTCCGTGGCGTCAAGTTATACGGGAATCTAAAAGGAATACTTTGGAATAAGCAAATATATATATATGATATATACAACATCGGATCACCTGAAGATCCGTCACCCCAGCCTTTTTTAGTTAGCGTTATAAGGCTAACTAACGAAACTATCACGACCTAACCTAACCAATCGTTAGGACAACTGTATGCCCTTGACGATTGGTTAAGTTAGGTCGTGATATTTTCGTTAGTTAGCTTTATAAAGCTAACTAAAAAAGGCTAGGGTGACGGATCTTCAGGTGATCCACAACATCTTTACAAGAAAAACCTCACTGAAAAATATAAAAAACTCAACTGTAAACAAATGTAACGGTTACAGAGAGGCAGTTATTAGGCAATCTCTGCGAACTAGAAGGACAAGGATTTCCAAGGATGTACGATATTGTGTTTCAAAATGTAAAAAAGCAAAAACTGCAAATGAAGAAAAGAAAATTATAATTTCTACAACAGTCGTTGACACAATTGAAATCCTTACGAAAACAAATCATTTTGCAGCGGTCTTCCGTATATTAAATAAATTTCATACCCATTTCTATTTAATTTAAACAAAATCTTTGTTTGAATTTTAGACTAACAAAATATCGTGTTCAAAATAATGTTGATGATAATAATGATGATGCCCAATATATTTTAAACAATTGAACCAAATAAGCGATGTTGCTTTATAATAAATTTGGTTTAGATTAAACACATGTGGAAAAGGGTTTCCACAGGAAAATATGTTATTTATGTTAAATTTATGTTAAAATTTAAGGATATCATTCTGTTTGTATAAATTAAAATATTAATACTTTAAAAGATATTATTCTGTTCATATAAATTAAAATATGACTCCGTTAAAGTTTTAATATTGTATAAAGTGCCTCAATGCCAGTGGAAAGCTTGGCATCCTTTTTCTCTAACTCTAACGAAAACAGTGTTGTCACGTCTATAATCTTAAACAGAGATTCCTAAACTCTAAATGTTCTTTTCGGCTAAAATAAATCACATAAAGAAGTTAAGTGTAAAACTACGATTATATATATTCTTTTGCTAATATCGAATTATATAAATTCTTTTCCTAGTATCGAATTATATAAATTCTTTTCCTAATATCGAATTATATAAATTCTTTTGCTAATATCACTATTTGAGTAGGATTTTGCAAGTTTAATAATCTTTTTTGTAAAACGTGGCACCCTGGGAAATTCTCCAGGGAAGAGTGGAAACGGAGTTCCGCCTCGGCCTTCTTGCAGGCAGAGAAAGTGAGTGTTTCGCCCTTGGGCCAGCCGTTTTGGCTGGGCCCCTTAGCTTTTTGATATAAGCATTTGTTCGTTAATAACTCACTAAGCAAGTGTTGTGTAAAGGATTTGATTCTCTAATTACTCTGTATTGTAAAAGAAATCCAATAGTTTAAAAGTGATTTCCCCCCTCCCTTGTGAAATAAAAGACTGACAAAGGAAAACTCGTAATTTATATCCTTCCCAGGAAAAGCATTCCCTTCCCTCAACGGACCGAGAGAGAAAGAGGACGCAACTGGGAAAAGGGTATAAAGTGTTGTTCCGGAATCTCGCAGTCAGATTAATTAAACGGTATAAACTTCCTTGTTGGTGCGAGGAAGCGACATTACGGAGAATACCTTAAAGGATATCGTCATATCCGACACACATTTATATACAATTATATTTATTTGGAAGTGGGCATGACTTCATACGAGAAATTTTAAAAGGATTAGTAATTTCGAGTAAATATAATTTGATACTTATTCAATCTAAACCAAACTTATTTTGAAGTAACATTATTTACTTAGTTAATTTCATACAAAACTGGGCATCATAATTTTGAACACGGTTCCTCGTCAGTGTATAAAATCCAAACATATTTTTGTTTTGGTTTAAATTAAAGAAATCTTTGAGTGCCACTTTATGGTATATTTTTAAAATTTATTATATGATGTAATGCCTGCATAAACAGACATTAAATTTAGCTTTTAGGAAAAAAGGTTAATGCCAAGTACATTCGACTGAAAAAGTCCTGCCATGAAACGACATGTTTTTAAATTATATTTATCGCTAAGAAAAATGTAGCTTCAAGGCAGATTTTTTTAATCGACTGTACAGTTCGGTTATTAGACCTATGATGCTTAGTTGGTAATAGCTTAATAATGCAAAAAAATTTGGTCCACTCCCTAATAATCCTTATTTTGGCGAACACACACACACACACACACACTGTGTGTATATATATATATATATATATATATATATATATATATATATATATATATATATATATCGGCGTAAAAGTCAGGAGTCAAAGGAGCCAGAGAGAATGGATGTTTTCCGTTCTATGGCTGATATAATTTTTTTTTAATAAAAATGACTCTTTTAGTTAAACAAATTTATAATTTATGCAATTATGACCCTTTGACTTCTGACTTTTGCGCTACCCTGTATATATAGCCAGGTGGTGCAGTGGTTAGCATCACTGACCACAAGTCTACAGGCTTCAAGTTCGATTCCCGGCAATGGTAGGCGGCGCTCATCTCACCTAGCTGTTCAGTAAGTGGTTGATAGATAAACGGTTGATTGATAGATAAACGGGTACCATGGCCCCTGTAGTAGTTCATAGGTAGCCTAGTCGTTAAGACACTGGGCTGCTGATCGGAAGGTCGTGAGATCGAGTTCGAGCGAGGACTTTGTAATTTCTGACTGCCAGCCGGTGATACGTCGTGTTTCTAATTCCACGTTAAGCCGTAGATCTAAGGAAGGGGAAGCAAAACGAAGGTTACTAAAGTATATATATATATATATATATATATATATAAGAGGAGGGGCAACAAGCTTGAACTTCGCGAAATGAGGAATCATTGCACATAACATTTGTTAGGTTGAAAGGTATATATATATATTTTTTCTTATTGGGGTTTTTTAACATCCTTCGCAACATCTAAGGTCATATGACGGAGGGGACCTACAGCTTTACGTGGGATCCGAACCACGGGTCGCTACATAATCTGGGCGCGGAGGACGGTCTCCCATCCAACTACTACCCAAACCCAATGTCGCTTAACTTTGCTGATCTCCGGGAAGCGGTGTTACGACATTAGCCACGACGTAGCCCATATATATATATATATATTGTGGGGAATTAATTTGAAAATAAAATTGTTTTATGAATTTTGCTAATTTTTAATTTGTCTATTGTATAGTTAAATTTTATTATTACAATGGTTTCAATTTTTACATTTAATGAAAAGATTAAATTTATTAACAGTCTTCAAAAGCTTATTGTCACCCTGTACAAAGGCATCTTATAATACCCCAAACTAAATGCAAAAAAGTAATTAAAAACGAATAATTATAAATAAGTGACACACTTAATTACGATAAATATAATTAATAATCATTAAATAAAAGTACATTTTAAAATTGTTTACCAAAAATTAATATTTCACTTAAAAATTCTTTTAACTGATTTTAAATTAAAATGAATCGAACTATGATAAAATTAAATTCATCATAGTTGATGAAATTAAATTAATCATAGTTGATGAAATTAAATTAATCATATTTGATGAAATTAAATTCATCATATTTGATGAAATTTAATTCATCATAGTTGATGAAATTAAATTCATTATAGTTGATGAAATTAAATTCATCATATTTGATGAAATACGATTGGTAAGAACTTAACTGATAGCTTAGCAATTGAATTATCAACGAATGTTGAATACATATAGAATTAATTTGGACGAAATTGAAAGTAATTTTTTTAAATAAATTTAGTCTTATAATAGTGAAAAGTAAATAATTGAAATTTTACTTTCAAGTAGAAATAGTTAAGGTAAATAGTAAATAATATAATTAATAGCTTTAATTAACATGATTGTTAATGATGAATTAAAGTTTTAATTTTTTTATGGAATTGATAATAATTAATGAATCAATATTCAAAATTAAAGAACAAATGATAAATTTTAGTTAGGTCAAGGCAAATTTAAATATTATTATAGCACTTCATAGACCAACTATGAATTAACTTGAATTATAAACAACAGCAATAATAGACACAATAAGGGCTTCAACAAATTCAGACTTTACACTCTACAGGGTAAATACATACATATAAATATTTTTATTTTTTATGTTGGAAGGAAGGGGGGGGGGGGCTAAGGGCGAGCGCCCGCAAAAGTAATCCCTCCATAGAAGACGGAAAGAGCCAAAAACAATGTTCCCAAGGCTCAATTATGCCATTTTTTTATAAATTTTGAAAAGGTTGTGTAGTGTGTAAGATGCATGTAGGCCTATGTGTAGTGAGGAATAGAGGGAGAAGTGTGTGTGTTTGATAGCATGCTGGACTGTTCATACGGTAGATGAGACACGAAAAAAGATCAGCTAAGGAGGGCAGTGACAGTAGAAACGGGAGTTCCAGCACTCCCTATCTCCTGCCAAACATCCACCCCGGAGTACTTCTCTGGTCCATTGGTGTCTAGAATCTCTAACTTTATAAATATTAAAGGATGAATTTATAAATTCAGACTGACTTTTTTGTGAAACAGATAGTTAAAAGATCAAAGCGGGTTGGTGGGTTGGTTGGTTGGTTGATTGGTTATTTATTATTAATATTATTGGAAGGGAAAATTCCGATATATATATATATATATATATATATATATATATATATATATATATATATATATATATATATATATTATGCGGTTAAAGTAAGGTAATCTTTCATGTTGACTGACTTTCTTGCAACAAACTTTGATCTATTTTCAGGAAAAATTTTAAATTTAATTTGTTGAATTTCCTTCCAATCAATATTAGTAATGTTATTTTATTATAATAATTATCTATAAATGTTAAAATTGTTTATATAATTACTCAGAAATGTTAAAAAAAATGAATAATCCAGTAACTGAATTATTGGAATTATCACTAATTACAAAAATTATTATTATTATTATTATTATTATTATTATTATTATTATTATAAAAAATACAAACATGGATACATAATACAAGGTGTCTCAAAAAAATGTATACCGACTTTATACATCAAAATAATTTATTAAATAACAAAACGAGCGGTCGATGTTCAGTATCTGGAGAAAACAATGTGTTGTGGCAACTAGTTTACTGACGCAGATGTTCAAAATATTCAAAATGTTCAAAATACTGAACATCGTCCCTCGTTGTGTTATTTAATAAGTTATTTTGATGTATAAAGTCAGTATACATTTTTTGAGACACCCATATATACCGGGTGATTACAAATGATCTTCCCGTTTTTAAACATTTATTATGAAAAAACTAACAAAGCTACAGCGAAAAGCAAGATATAAAAATAAAGAATATTTCAGGGAATTTTTATTTGTAATAATTACACGTTAGAAATAGTCCTGAAGTTAACGTGTTTTGTGCTCTTACCACTGAGAAAGTGTACGGTCCATTCTTCTTTCATATGACCTCAGATGGTTCGATTTATCTCTTAATACTTTATTTAAATAGTCAAATTACATACCTTCAAAAACTGAATTTGATTGTCTAAAGAAATTAGGGAACGAGTTTGTAGTATCATTTCAAATTTTGAATAATACTAGTTTAACAGAGTAACATTTTAACAGCCGGACATTCAGGAGAATCTCCCCAAGAGAAGGTGCGTCGTAAACTGATAAAAGAATAGATATCGGAAGGATATTGTTAAGGGTATACGGGCATATATTACTTACTTTATGTTATTTCATGTGAGTTCGAACGACGGTTCAGGATCGACCTGCTGTCGACCCCTCTTCGGCATCCCGCCTCATTTGCGGGATTTGGTGAAGGAGGGAATTGCTGTCTGATCTCCTCCTGCCCTCGTAGCCAGCCACGCATGGCTGGTCAGGGACTTTGCATAGGAATCTGTCCAGCTGATTCGTGAGGTTATTCAGATCGGTGTGCTGGAGATTCCTTACTTCTTTTGGTAGGGCACTGGAAAGCTTTTGGCCTCGTATTCTGAGGGTATTTTCCATCCTCATTTTCATGGCCCCTTGTCCCACTGCAGCCTGGACAGTACAAAATCTACCTCTTCTCTCATTCAAGTTTGTTCCTAATGTAGGGACTACTCGAGAAAGTGGAGTTCCAAGGATTGTAGTCAAGACCAGTAGTCTTCACCTTCCGTTTCCTCTATCTTAGACGTAAAAGTCCTTTGTATAGCTTCAATGTTCGCAATGTCTCATTTTCTGTATGGACTTGTTAGTACTGAGATAATACTCAATTATCGGTAGGACTAGATTCTTCCATAATTTGAGCATGATGTTTGCTTTTCTGCTGCGGAAGCTCCTCCAAATGATTCCCATTATTTTTCTAGCCGTTGTAATTTTGATATTATGAGCTCTCTGAAAATTGCATCCGACGACATTATTACTCCAAGATCCCTGACTTGTGGATTTGGTGTTATCTGTTTGGCTTGCAGAGTTTTCTACCCTTTATTCTGTAGCTCCTTGTTATTACCATATCTTAGAAGTTGAAATTTTTCTTCGTTGAACTTCATATTGTTGCCTTCTGCCCACTGGAATAATGTTCCAATGTCGTTTTGTAATCTTTCTATGTCACCTTCGTTCAATATTTCCTTGCATATCTTTGTGTCATCTGCGAAACATGATACAATACTGTCATTGATATCTGCATCAATATCTGCAATCATTATTATGAACAGCAAGAGAGCTAGTACTGTCGCTTATGGTACAGAGCTCGCTACTTCCGAGACTTCCGATTTGATTCCATTTACCACCACTCTTTGTGTTCTTTGCGCCAAGAAATTAAATATCCATCTTCCTAACTTTGCAGTAATTCCTGTATTCTTAAGTTTGTGTGCTATAATTCCATGGTCACATTTATCGAAGGCTTTAGCAAAGTCAGTATAGATTACAACTATGTTTTGTCCTCGACACAGTGTTTCCAATATTTTCTCCTTGTGGTCCAGTAGCTGTGATAGGCATGATCTTCCAGCCCTGAAACCATGTTGATTTGGGATGTATAAGTTCTTTTCTTGTAGGTAGTAGGTAGTTTTGCCTCTAATTATACGTTCAAAGCACTTTATAAGCTGGGAGGTGAGAGCTACCGGCCGATAATTCTTGGGCATTGCTCTGTTACCACCTTTGAATAAGGGGACAATGTTCGCGTTCTTTAATGGAAGTGGAATTTGTCCTCTGTCGAGTGATTTCCTCCATAGTAAGTATAGCGGTTTGGCAATACTTTCTTTACATTTCTTCAGAAACGTGGCACTCCATGTGTCTGGCCCTGCAGCTGAATGTGACTTCATTTGGCCTATAGCTCTCGCTACATCTTCTGGGGTAAAATCAAAGTCTGTTATACATTCTCCTTGCAATTTCTCTTCGAAGAATGCATCTATGTCAGGTATCGCTTTGTCACTTTTTGGGGTACTGAAAACCGATTTATAGTGAGCTCTCAATGTTTCAGATATTTCTTTTAGATCGTCTGTTAGTTCATTATTTCCTTTCCTTAAGGGCCTAATAGCAGCACTCGTTTTTGTTTTCCTTTTCGCATAGCTGTAGAAGTATGTTGGATTTTCTTTTATTGCTTCTACCGCCTTTTCCTCTCCCCTCTCTGTATAGCCCTTTATCAGAGTTTGTATTTTCTTGTATTACTTTCCTGGCGTTGTTGGCTCCGCAATTAGCTAACTTCGTCGCTACTCTCTTTCTTTTGCAAAATATTCTTCTCTTTTGCCTCTCTAGCCAGTTCCTCTTTCCTTTTGGCTGTACTTTCGGAGCATATTTTCTAAAAATTTCAGCGTCTTTTCTTCCAAGGTAGTTAGCATTTCCTGTGTTGTTTTATCCTCTAAGACTGTTCTCCACTCTATATGGGCCATGTTTGATCTGATTTCTTCCCAATTTATGGTCTTGGAGCTTAAGTTAAAAGCCCCAAATTTGCTTCTTCCTTCTATGTGTATTGTCTTTTAATGTTATTGCCATATTTGTTGATAATTCGATTATGTTATGGTCTGAGATAATAGTTGGGGTTATTTTTATATCGGCAATCAAGTTCGTGTTATTTGTGAATACCAGATCTAGGCAGTTAGTTTTCCTGATAGTTTCTGTTATCTCCTGTGTCAGCATAAACTCGTTTGTGAGAGCCATCAGCATTTTTGCTTGCTCCTGGTCCTCTCTTGTGGCCCCCCCTTATCTTGCTGTATAAATTTATTTTTACCCCCCCCTTTTTGTATTTTATAAATGGGAAATTAAAATCGCGGCAGAATATTATATTAGGGGATGGAGAGTTTACAGACTTTATTAGGGTTCTGATATCATTAACGGCATCCGAAAATTTTTCATTTGGAGAGTTTGGAGGTTTATAGATGACTATCAGTACCACGTTTAGTTTCTCTATTTTCACCGCAAGGGTTTCCACGAAGCTGTTGGATTTACTTATTACCGTCTCTGTCATGTGCATCTCGTGTACGTAAATAGCACAGCCACCTTTACGTCTCGCTGTTCTATCAGCTCTTAGTAAGTTGAATCCATCGCTATGCAATTCTTTCTTATCGATAAAGTGTTCGCAGTTATCGCAGTTTCCTTGGCAATCTTTAAGATGTGTTTCTGTGAGGCATACGATGTCCACCCTTGTTTCGTCCATAAAACCTTTCAGGTACGAAACTTTGTTTAGTGAGTTGTTCGGTTTTATTCCTTGAATATTTGCCAGGACAATATTGATGTTCTTTGTTTTGCATTGCCCCTTGTGCATTTTAAGTTCGTTGTCCTTTTGTATCGCGTGTTCTGTAGCCTTGTGGTCCTCCGAGATGGATCGGTTCCCGCTTACCTGTTCTGGTAGCTTCTTGCCGCGAAGCCTTCCGGCTCGAGGGTTTCCAGCTGTGTCAGCTGCATGTGCTGTATAAGACTTAGCAGCCGTATTGTGTTCGAGATGTTGAAAATTTTTGTTTGCTATTTGTGTTTAAAGAGTTTTGTTTTCTATTTGGGTGCATATTTTTTTCTCACATTCCTCCTGTTGTCACTTGAAACTTGTCCTTTGAACTTGTCGGGAGATGATGGTAGTAGCATTTTCTCCCGTACTGGCAGGTTCCATATGTCGCGTAGGTTTTGCAAATGTCCGGATGGTAGATTTGCATTTTCCACGAAATTTGCTGTGACCATTATTGTAGAAGTAGTTGCACAAAGGAGGGTGTTCGTAAATACATTCTCCTCCCTATATCTGCAAATTCCTTTCACATAGTATTTACATATAGTTTCTTCCACATTTTTACGTGGGACATTTGTTTTTGGTGGTTTCAGTATGATTTCTTTATTGTCTACTTGTTTTTTCCTATTGCTACTAATATCCTTTGTTTGAAATCTTGGACTTGGTTTTGTGCCTCTGTTTCCTCTGTTGGTGCTTCTTTTATTTCTGTTATTTCTGCTTCCCGTTTACTTGCTTTCTCTGTTTTTTTTGTCGTTTTTGTTCGTTTCCTCTTGTTATATCTTCGTTCCTTCTATTTTTTTTCTCTGTTCGCTATTTATAAACTCCTGTTTTGCCTTTTCCTCATAGTCTCGTTCTGCTTTAAAAACCGTAAAAGAGTTTATTTCGATTATACAGCTTTTGCAGAAGAACATGATTCTGTTCAATTGTTTAGAGCCTGTTATAAGAGAGATTTCTTCGTCGCTCCATCTCAGGCATTGAAATTCGACTAAGGACTGACAAAGATCGCAGCGTATTGTCTTTAATTCATCTGTTTTGTTTTTACAGTATCCATAGGGTTGTATGAATTGATTTGCCATTGCCATGTTTCTAATGGTATGTAAATGAGTGTGCACGAAATATTAACTCAAAAAGGAAATTAATTAATTAAGGTATTTAATTTGACCTTAGAAATGAGGGAGGGAAAGTTTTTCCGTTATTCCAGGGGGGGGGGGGATGGGGAATGTGGCACGGTGTAGATTCTCACTGATTGATGCCCTGGAGTGTACCGCGGGGGATAACTGAGGGATATTGCCTTTCGATGAGCAGTTAGATTTTCTCAGAGAGAAAACACTCGAGGGGAAAAAAGCTGTATAGATTAAGTTGCTTTAATTTTATTTGCTTTATTTCAACATACGCCGCTATTTCACCACTGAAAGAGGCATACGACTGTGTTCACTGAATATTTACTCAAAAATTGGCAGTACTTAAAAAGGATTAACTGCAGGATTTTTATTGTAATATCACTTTTATTTTGCACTTCAAACGAAACACGTGTAGCCGCACTAAGCAGGAAAACACACACACATATATATAATTATTATATATATATATATATAATATATATATATATATATATATATATATATATATATAAGTACGTGCGTGTGTATGTGTGTTTGTGATAGAATGGTCATTCAGTTACACAGGAATGTTAGTCATTATAATAATTATGGAACGTGCCATAACTGTATAATGATGCCAACAAGTGCCAAAACATTATCTCCTTAAGAGCGAAAGGTATCGTAGAGAGTGAACGTGTTATCATTTCAGTCGATCTTAAGTCTCATATCAGTATGCAGATGGCGCTTCAATTTAGAGATTCTAGTGTGACATGAATCAGTATGCATACAGATGGAATAATTCTATACCTTATATGGTGTTTTACTGTGTCTAGTATGACCTATTTGAGTGGGAGAATATGTTAACACCGATAATATATATATATATATATATATATATATATACAGGGTCATTTTTTATTCGAGAACCCTAAATAACTATCATATTCTGAATAGGTGAATAGGGTTCTCGAATAAAAAAAAGACCCTGTATTACTCGAATTAAACCTATCTATCTATCTATCTATCTATATGTGCCTCGGTGGTGTAGTGGTTAGCGTCGCTGACTACGAATTCATCGGCCCCGGGTTCGAGACCCGACGGCAGCTGGCGCGCAGCAAAACCCAGCTGTTCATCCTTCCACACAATGAAGAAAGTGGTTGGTAGATAAATGGGTACCCTAGGTGGCCTAGTGGTTAAGACGCTGGGCTGCTGATGGGGCGTGGTTCGAATTCCACGTTAAACTGTAGGTCTAAGGTGGAGTGAAAAGCTTAACCTTCGTCAGAATGAACAATTCGGGCGGAAGCTAACCCAAGGTTATATATATCTATAGATAGATAAATTATTTAAATATAGATAAATTAAATAATTTATATATATATATATAAATTATTTATAGATAAATTAAATAATTTATTTATATATATATAATATATTTAATTGAGTGAAATTTTAAAAATCGAATTAAATTTTTTAATAATTTATTAAAGTTACCTATAAAAAAATAATTTTCTTTGTATTTAATTTATATCCTTTTGTATTTTATCTATTTTTACAGGTGTTTATTTGTGTAAAAATAATAATAATATAAATTGCTTGAAGCAAAGAAACAGATTTCATTAAATTTATTAAACAATTAAACAATGAGGATCTCAGAAGAGGCAATTTTCAAATTGATCCACACACCCATCCCCGCTGTATATAAAATTTTTCCCTTTAAGGGAGACATTTCATACTCGTAGAAAATACCCTTTGACCGGTAGTTGAGTCACGTCTCTTGTTATCCTTCCTAAATGAGGAAACTCTTTTAGGTCCTATAATGGAGGGGGATTACCTACAATTTTAAGTGGTATCTGACCCACGAGTCGCTACATCATCTAAACACCGAGGACGGCGGTCACCCAGCCAACTACAACCATATACACACACACACACACACACACACACACGTGTGTGTATATATATATGTTTGTGTATATATATATATATATATATATATATATATATATATATATATATATATATATATATGTGTGTGTGTGTGTGTGTGTGTGTGTGTGCGTGTGTGTGAAATTCGACTAAGGAGTGGCAAAGATCGCAGCGTATTATCTTTAATTCATCTGTTTCTTTTTTACAGTATCCACAGGGTTGTATGAATTTATATTATATATATATATATATATATATATATATATATATATATATATTACATGGTTATTAATGGTTATTAAATAGACATTAATCAATACACATTTATTAATACCCTGTATTACTATATTTTTGGGTATATTTATAAATAAATGGGTTATGAAGATTTAGTTAGTTTTAGCATAAACATTATAAATATTTTATGTCAATTGCGTTTAACACCCTGTAATATCGGAACAGAGTAAGACGCCATCATTAATTATATTAAAGATATAATTTGGAACTCTGAAAATTATTTTCAGAGTTTACAGTACCCACACGTCCGAGTTACAGTTCTTTAATTGGTTATGCATCATACATTATTTACAGTGTAGAAGACAAAAATGGCTCCTTCCAAATTAAAAAGATTTATGCGAAAGATAACGAGCGATATAGTTCTGGAAAGCTAAGATATATTTGCACAATAGACAAGTTATTTGAAGTCATTGGGGACTTGACGGTAATGAAATCGAACCTTATATAAATAAGTCTCCCCCCACCCCTCTTCAATGTCATTCTTATTTAATCTTTCTGAAAGTGAAGATCTCAGAAGAGGCAATTTTCAAATTGATCCACACACCCATCGACCGCTGTATATAAAATTTTCCCTTTAAGGGAGACATTTATACTCGTAGAAAATACCCTTTGACCGGTAGTTGAGTCACGCCTCTTGTTATCCTTTCCTAAATGAGGAAACTCTTTTAGGTCCTATAATGGAGGAGGATTACCTCAGTTTTACGTGGTATATATCTGACCCACGGGTCGCTACATCATCTAAACACCGAGGACGGCGGTCACCCATCCAATTACAACCCAGACTCAGTATCGCTTAACTTCATTGATCTAAATGAACCGGTATTCTGACATGGCTATATGACGTATCCCTCAACATTTTAATCACTTGCGGACAGCCAATGAGATGGGAATGACATTGATGATGAAGTAATCACATAAGAAGACAGGTGAAGAATATTACAACTTGGAAAGATTTGATGTTTCTGTAATTCGAGGAATCGAGAGAGTAATTAATTGAAAAAATTTCAGAATTACAGGATTATTTATTATAAAAGTTAATATGAGTTAAGAAAAACTTATGCCTCATTAGAAAAGTTCATAATGAGAGAAGTTATGTGAAAGAAATAGTCATACAAAAGATGCCAAACCATAAAAACATTTGGATCAAAGAGAGTGTCAGAAGTAATTTTCATCTTGTTGATATTTTTCTACTTCTTTTTCTGACCAGTGAGATCACCATCATTCATAGACTATGGACGAGAATTTGGGACAGAGTTGATAGCAGAAGTATCACACTTGTCGGGTTAAAACTTGCGATAATTTATGTTGACCAAGACACCGACATTCGCAGAAAAATACTGAACGATCTATTGCTGATATTGATGACATACTGACATCTTGGATCAGCGACACTGAAAGGACAAAATGATCTATTAAAAATTAGAATTAAATGTGTGCAACTTTAAAGGAATTTATTTCTAAAAACTGATATCGGACGTTTACCATTTGAAGCTCTATTTTTCATGCAATGTGGGTTCGTCTTCCGAGATCGAAGAAGTTCCAAGGGGGGGGGGGAACTTATTTATATGTTTGAGAACGTCAGATGAAAACTTAATTTCTGCGTCAGTATTTCAAACAGAATCTAATAGCATGTACTTTCTTTACTGAAAAAAAATTCAAAATGTGTTTTAACTAAATGTTTAATTTGAGATAAAGAGAACACTGGAGCCTATTCTTCTTATTCAGTTTAACACCAAAATTCAAGCTGTGTGTGGAACACGTATCGACAATGAAAGACGGGGTTGGAAAATACTGTGTCCAAACTAAATTTGACAAAGAAAGGATATACCATCGCTTTAAAGCCAAGAAAAAGCAGAAGAAGCAAGCAAATGTAATGATGATGTGATAATTATATTATCAGGAACAGAAAACGAACTAGTACATTCAGGTTGGACAGTCGCTTGCCTTTACAATACTCTTGTATGACCATGGAAAAAGGGATAGCAGTAACCTGTCCTAGAAATAACACTTCTGGTAAGAAATTTCGCCTTATATATACCATTGCTTAATAAGTAATATAACACTTGAATACTCAAAACTTGTAATATTTAAAAAAACTAAAAGATTAGAAATTTTTCATTTTTATGACTGCCAGGCATACGATTCCGGAATGCCTTCCGTGGCGTCAAGTTATACGGGAATCTAAAAGGAATACTTTGGAATAAGCAAATATATATATGATATATACAACATCGGATCACCTGAAGATCCGTCACCCAGCCTTTTTTAGTTAGCGTTATAAGGCTAACTAACGAAACTATCACGACCTAACCTAACCAATCGTTAGGACAACTGTATGCCCTTGACGATTGGTTAAGTTAGGTCGTGATATTTTCGTTAGTTAGCTTTATAAAGCTAACTAAAAAAGGCTAGGGTGACGGATCTTCAGGTGATCCACAACATCTTTACAAGAAAAACCTCACTGAAAATATAAAAAACTCAACTGTAAACAAATGTAACGGTTACAGAGAGGCAGTTATTAGGCAATCTCTGCGAACTAGAAGGACAAGGATTTCCAAGGATGTACGATATTGTGTTTCAAAATGTAAAAAAGCAAAAACTGCAAATGAAGAAAAGAAAATTATAATTTCTACAACAGTCGTTGACACAATTGAAATCCTTACGAAAACAAATCATTTTGCAGCGGTCTTCCGTATATTAAATAAAATTTCATACCCATTTCTATTTAATTTAAACAAAATCTTTGTTTGAATTTTAGACTAACAAAATATCGTGTTCAAAATAATGTTGATGATAATAATGATGATGCCCAATATATTTTAAACAATTGAACCAAATAAGCGATGTTGCTTTATAATAAATTTGGTTTAGATTAAACACATGTGGAAAAGGGTTTCCACAGGAAAATATGTTATTTATGTTAAATTTATGTTAAAATTTAAGGATATCATTCTGTTTGTATAAATTAAAATATTAATACTTTAAAAGATATTATTCTGTTCATATAAATTAAAATATGACTCCGTTAAAGTTTTAATATTGTATAAAGTGCCTCAATGCCAGTGGAAAGCTTGGCATCCTTTTTCTCTAACTCTAACGAAAACAGTGTTGTCACGTCTATAATCTTAAACAGAGATTCCTAAACTCTAAATGTTCTTTTCGGCTAAAATAAATCACATAAAGAAGTTAAGTGTAAAACTACGATTATATATATCTTTTGCTAATATCGAATTATATAAATTCTTTTCCTAGTATCGAATTATATAAATTCTTTTCCTAATATCGAATTATATAAATTCTTTTGCTAATATCACTATTTGAGTAGGATTTTGCAAGTTTAATAATCTTTTTTGTAAAACGTGGCACCCTGGGAAATTCTCCAGGGAAGAGTGGAAACGGAGTTCCGCCTCGGCCTTCTTGCAGGCAGAGAAAGTGAGTGTTTCGCCCTTGGGCCAGCCGTTTTGGCTGGGCCCCTTAGCTTTTTGATATAAGCATTTGTTCGTTAATAACTCACTAAGCAAGTGTTGTGTAAAGGATTTGATTCTCTAATTACTCTGTATTGTAAAAGAAATCCAATAGTTTAAAAGTGATTTCCCCCCTCCCTTGTGAAATAAAAGACTGACAAAGGAAAACTCGTAATTTATATCCTTCCCAGGAAAAGCATTCCCTTCCCTCAACGGACCGAGAGAGAAAGAGGACGCAACTGGGAAAAGGGTATAAAGTGTTGTTCCGGAATCTCGCAGTCAGATTAATTAAACGGTATAAACTTCCTTGTTGGTGCGAGGAAGCGACATTACGGAGAATACCTTAAAGGATATCGTCATATCCGACACACATTTATATACAATTATATTTATTTGGAAGTGGGCATGACTTCATACGAGAAATTTTAAAAGGATTAGTAATTTCGAGTAAATATAATTTGATACTTATTCAATCTAAACCAAACTTATTTTGAAGTAACATTATTTACTTAGTTAATTTCATACAAAACTGGGCATCATAATTTTGAACACGGTTCCTCGTCAGTGTATAAAATCCAAACATATTTTTGTTTTGGTTTAAATTAAAGAAATCTTTGAGTGCCACTTTATGGTATATTTTTAAAATTTATTATATGATGTAATGCCTGCATAAACAGACATTAAATTTAGCTTTTAGGAAAAAAGGTTAATGCCAAGTACATTCGACTGAAAAAGTCCTGCCATGAAACGACATGTTTTTAAATTATATTTATCGCTAAGAAAAATGTAGCTTCAAGGCAGATTTTTTTAATCGACTGTACAGTTCGGTTATTAGACCTATGATGCTTAGTTGGTAATAGCTTAATAATGCAAAAAAATTTGGTCCACTCCCTAATAATCCTTATTTTGGCGAACACACACACACACACACACACACTGTGTGTATATATATATATATATATATATATATATATATATATATATATATATATATATCGGCGTAAAAGTCAGGAGTCAAAGGAGCCAGAGAGAATGGATGTTTTCCGTTCTATGGCTGATATAATTTTTTTTTAATAAAAATGACTCTTTTAGTTAAACAAATTTATAATTTATGCAATTATGACCCTTTGACTTCTGACTTTTGCGCTACCCTGTATATATAGCCAGGTGGTGCAGTGGTTAGCATCACTGACCACAAGTCTACAGGCTTCAAGTTCGATTCCCGGCAATGGTAGGCGGCGCTCATCTCACCTAGCTGTTCAGTAAGTGGTTGATAGATAAACGGTTGATTGATAGATAAACGGGTACCATGGCCCCTGTAGTAGTTCATAGGTAGCCTAGTCGTTAAGACACTGGGCTGCTGATCGGAAGGTCGTGAGATCGAGTTCGAGCGAGGACTTTGTAATTTCTGACTGCCAGCCGGTGATACGTCGTGTTTCTAATTCCACGTTAAGCCGTAGATCTAAGGAAGGGGAAGCAAAACGAAGGTTACTAAAGTATATATATATATATATATATATATATAAGAGGAGGGGCAACAAGCTTGAACTTCGCGAAATGAGGAATCATTGCACATAACATTTGTTAGGTTGAAAGGTATATATATATATTTTTTCTTATTGGGGTTTTTTAACATCCTTCGCAACATCTAAGGTCATATGACGGAGGGGACCTACAGCTTTACGTGGGATCCGAACCACGGGTCGCTACATAATCTGGGCGCGGAGGACGGTCTCCCATCCAACTACTACCCAAACCCAATGTCGCTTAACTTTGCTGATCTCCGGGAAGCGGTGTTACGACATTAGCCACGACGTAGCCCATATATATATATATATATATTGTGGGGAATTAATTTGAAAATAAAATTGTTTTATGAATTTTGCTAATTTTTAATTTGTCTATTGTATAGTTAAATTTTATTATTACAATGGTTTCAATTTTTACATTTAATGAAAAGATTAAATTTATTAACAGTCTTCAAAAGCTTATTGTCACCCTGTACAAAGGCATCTTATAATACCCCAAACTAAATGCAAAAAAGTAATTAAAAACGAATAATTATAAATAAGTGACACACTTAATTACGATAATATAATTAATAATCATTAAATAAAAGTACATTTTAAAATTGTTTACCAAAAATTAATATTTCACTTAAAAATTCTTTTAACTGATTTTAAATTAAAATGAATCGAACTATGATAAAATTAAATTCATCATAGTTGATGAAATTAAATTAATCATAGTTGATGAAATTAAATTAATCATATTTGATGAAATTAAATTCATCATATTTGATGAAATTTAATTCATCATAGTTGATGAAATTAAATTCATTATAGTTGATGAAATTAAATTCATCATATTTGATGAAATACGATTGGTAAGAACTTAACTGATAGCTTAGCAATTGAATTATCAACGAATGTTGAATACATATAGAATTAATTTGGACGAAATTGAAAGTAATTTTTTTAAATAAATTTAGTCTTATAATAGTGAAAAGTAAATAATTGAAATTTTACTTTCAAGTAGAAATAGTTAAGGTAAATAGTAAATAATATAATTAATAGCTTTAATTAACATGATTGTTAATGATGAATTAAAGTTTTAATTTTTTTATGGAATTGATAATAATTAATGAATCAATATTCAAAATTAAAGAACAAATGATAAATTTTAGTTAGGTCAAGGCAAATTTAAATATTATTATAGCACTTCATAGACCAACTATGAATTAACTTGAATTATAAACAACAGCAATAATAGACACAATAAGGGCTTCAACAAATTCAGACTTTACACTCTACAGGGTAAATACATACATATAAATATTTTTATTTTTTATGTTGGAAGGAAGGGGGGGGGGGGCTAAGGGCGAGCGCCCGCAAAAGTAATCCCTCCATAGAAGACGGAAAGAGCCAAAAACAATGTTCCCAAGGCTCAATTATGCCATTTTTTTATAAATTTTGAAAAGGTTGTGTAGTGTGTAAGATGCATGTAGGCCTATGTGTAGTGAGGAATAGAGGGAGAAGTGTGTGTGTTTGATAGCATGCTGGACTGTTCATACGGTAGATGAGACACGAAAAAAGATCAGCTAAGGAGGGCAGTGACAGTAGAAACGGGAGTTCCAGCACTCCCTATCTCCTGCCAAACATCCACCCCGGAGTACTTCTCTGGTCCATTGGTGTCTAGAATCTCTAACTTTATAAATATTAAAGGATGAATTTATAAATTCAGACTGACTTTTTTGTGAAACAGATAGTTAAAAGATCAAAGCGGGTTGGTGGGTTGGTTGGTTGGTTGATTGGTTATTTATTATTAATATTATTGGAAGGGAAAATTCCGATATATATATATATATATATATATATATATATATATATATATATATATATATATATATATATATATTATGCGGTTAAAGTAAGGTAATCTTTCATGTTGACTGACTTTCTTGCAACAAACTTTGATCTATTTTCAGGAAAAATTTTAAATTTAATTTGTTGAATTTCCTTCCAATCAATATTAGTAATGTTATTTTATTATAATAATTATCTATAAATGTTAAAATTGTTTATATAATTACTCAGAAATGTTAAAAAAAATGAATAATCCAGTAACTGAATTATTGGAATTATCACTAATTACAAAAATTATTATTATTATTATTATTATTATTATTATTATTATTATAAAAAAGATACAAACATGGATACATAATACAAGGTGTCTCAAAAAAATGTATACCGACTTTATACATCAAAATAATTTATTAAATAACAAAACGAGCGGTCGATGTTCAGTATCTGGAGAAAACAATGTGTTGTGGCAACTAGTTTACTGACGCAGATGTTCAAAATATTCAAAATGTTCAAAATACTGAACATCGTCCCTCGTTGTGTTATTTAATAAGTTATTTTGATGTATAAAGTCAGTATACATTTTTTGAGACACCCATATATACCGGGTGATTACAAATGATCTTCCCGTTTTTAAACATTTATTATGAAAAAACTAACAAAGCTACAGCGAAAAGCAAGATATAAAAATAAAGAATATTTCAGGGAATTTTTATTTGTAATAATTACACGTTAGAAATAGTCCTGAAGTTAACGTGTTTTGTGCTCTTACCACTGAGAAAGTGTACGGTCCATTCTTCTTTGCTGAACAAACAATTAACGGTATCATTTACCGCGATATGCTACAGCTGTGGCTGATGCCCCAGCTGCTAGAGGACAAAGCTAATGTGTGGTTTGAGCAGGATGGTGCGCCACCCCATTTCCACAATGAGGTTACAGTATTTCTGAATGAGCAATTGCCTGATCGTTGGATCGGGCATGGGGGGGCCCATTCCTTGGCCGGCTCGTTCGCCCGATCTAACCCCCCTTGACTTCTTCCTCTGGGGCTATGTCAAAAATGAAGTTTTTGTTCCACCAATGATAACAACTTTGGAACATTTGAAGGAAATGATACGTGAAGCCGTTAGAAAAGTTCAGTATGATATGCTACAAAATGTATGGAAAGAAACAGAATACCGCTTTGATGTCTGCAAAGCCACAAAAGGAGCTCATATCGAACTTCAATAGCTTGAAAATAAAACTTTTGGCGTTCTTCTTTATTTGTATATCTTGCTTTTTTATTAGTTTTCATAATAAATGTTTGAAATCGGAAAATTATTTGTAATCACCCGATATATATATATATATATATATATAATTATATATATATATGTTCAAAATACTGAACATCGTCAGTATATATGATGAATTTCACAATTAACACGTGAAATGAATAATGATACAAACCCACAAGGCCCACAAAAGGCCTTGGAATCATTTTTCTTTTTCCTTGTGGGTTTGCATTATATATATATATATATTATAATATATATATATATCGTAAAGAACGACGCTTGTATAGGAGATATTCCGCGCAAGACGAGAGAGAGAGAACGAAACAAATGAAAAAATGAGGTAACCACCCGGGAATCGAACCCGGGATCTTCCGATTGCCGGAAGATCCCGGGTTCGATTCCCGGGTGGTTACCTCATTTTTTCATTTGTTTCGTTCTCTCTCTCTCGTCTTGCGCGGAATATCTCCTATACAAGCGTCGTTCTTTACGTTATTTATACTGCGTGTTCTTTGCAGTTGAATGTATATATATATATATATATTGTGCCCTATTTCTTTTTTAAATTTGAAAGGTTTCACTTAATAAATCCAAATTAAAACTTTTGTTAAAGAACGTACCTGGAAAGGTTCTTTTCTATGTTATACTGTGTATGAATTAAGTGGATCTTACTTCACGTACTTAATTCTGAAGATCTTCAAAGGGAAATACAAAAGCTGCTTATTTTAAATAAAAACATAATTAATGGCATAAAAGAGAACTACAGAGATGAATCGTGACAAGTAATACCAATTTAATTGATACTACTACTACTACTACTACTACTACTACTACTTCTACTACTACTACTACTTCTACTACTACTACTACTACTACTACTATTTTTAATAATAATAATAATAATAACAGCTCTTACAATAATCAAACATCAACAGTTGAAAGACATAGTGATCTATCTGCAATAGATTATATATACCAGGTGTCCCCCCCTCAAAAATGCCCCTATTTCTAAATAAATGTTATAAGCTAATAAAAAGAATCTAGACAAAGAGACAAACGCAATAGGTACGTAAAACAGGAGTTTATTAACCTTAATTAAACAATATGTTGAGTATAATCACCATTTTTTTTCTAACAATATTCAACCTTACACAAATGTTTGACATAATTTTTGGAAATAGCTCAGCTGGGATGTTGTTCATTACCTCTTAGACGTTGATCTTTAGGTCTTTGAATATCTTAGGCTTGGTAGAATAGGTCCTGTCTTTTATGTAACCTTACGAAAAAAGTCAGGAGGTTTGAAGTCAGATGAATATGGGAAGGGGAGGGGGCATTCCACTGGATCATGAAGGGAGATTAGTCTTCGTGAAAAATGCTTCCTCAAAAAGTTGCCAGTTTCACAAGCAGCGTGTGGAGGTGCTCCATCGTGCTGAAAATTAAGAACTTAGCTTTCCTTAAAAACTACAGCCCAGTGAAGCCTTCTATGGCTTTACTACCATATAGTCTATTGGTAGTGATATCGTTTTACCCTAAAACCGTACAAATTAGGAAAAGTTATTGCTTTAAGTATGAAATGGTGAAATAACGGTTTCAATATAGAATATTGATTAGTTATTAAGTAATGAAAGCTTAGATATATATATATATATATATATATATATATATATATATATATATATATATATAGATATATATATATATATATATATATATATATATATATACAGGGTGGCCCAAAAGTCTGTTGGCCCGATATATTTGTCATAATATTTTTCGGGGCAGCAAACTTTTGCCACCCTGTATATATATATATATATATATATATATACAGGGTGTCCCATAAGTCCGGCATCATAGGAGAAATTCATATTTTTCTATTTCTACAAACCACAATTCATATTTTTCTCTTTCTACAGGCCATAATGTTTGTGAGCAAGGAAGAACGAATTCAGATAATTCTACTCATAGGAAATCGGAGTCAAAGAGAGGCCGCTGCTGAATTTAACAGACTGCTTCCAGACCGCGAGCCAATAACACAGAGTTGTGTTAGCAGACTTGTTGCAAAGTTTAAGGAAACAGGATCCATAAAAGATAAACCACGCAGTGGACCTTCAAGGAGGTCCACTGACGATGATACAGCGACTGCTATCCTGGCTCATTTTAACAGAAGTCCCAATACGTCTCTTCGGCGATTGTCCGCCGAGACAGGAGTGTCGAAAAGTAGCATCCATCGCATTCTTCAGGCTCACAAATGGCATTCATATAAACTTCAGATCCCACAGAAATTAAGCGAAGATGATGATCCCGACCGGCGGATGGAATTTTGTGAATGAGCTACGGAACAATATGCTCAGGATGCCAATTTCCCGTCCACCATTATGTTCAGTGACGAGGCTGTTTTTTTATGGAAATGGTGAGGTAAATCGACAGAACACCCGCAACTGGTCTCAAAACACTGGTATACCTCTTCAAAGGAAGAAGGTGCATCTCGGGTGATGGTATGGTGTGGCATTTCCCAACGTGGTTCCAGCAAGACGGCGCTCCTGCACATTACAGCACCCAAATAAGGGAATACCTGTACCAACAATTCCCTGGTCATTGGATAGGACGTCGAGGGCCTGTGGAATGGCCAGCTAGAAGCCCGGATCTCACGCCACTAGATTTTTATCTCTGGGGCCACTTGAAAGCGCTGGTATACGCAGAAAAAATTAGGAGTGTTGAACATTTGCGGCAGCGCATTGTTGGGGCATGTAACACCATTACTCCTGACGTCATTCACCGTGTGCTTGCTGACTGGGTATCACGTCTGAATTTGTGTATTGAAAACAATGGTGGACATATTGAGCACGTTCTGTAAATAAAAGCTTTTGTTTTGCCTTTTTTTATTAGTTTTCCTATGATGCCGGACTTATGGGACACCCTGTATATATATATATATATATTATATATATATATATATATATATATATATTATATATATATATATATGCGGAATACAAAATCCAATTTGTTACCTTTCTGAAGGTAAACGCATCCGATCATAACTTAAGATTTTCGAATACTTTCTTTCTTACTTTGGCAAACATAAAATAAAACTTGAAGTTTTTGTTAAACTGTAACTTCCGCAATTCCTGTAACTACTCCGTAACTTCTGTAACTTCAACTTTTGTAACTAAATCCACATTCAGACGAATAAACAACCAAGTAAATTCAAACGCTTTATAGAGCGTATATTTAAAATGAATCAACGGACTGGGGAAACCATTTTTCAGGATAAAACAAGGAAGGAGATGCTATAAAGTTATAAACTGTCTCTAAATGAGGAGATGAGGGAGATAGTAGGAAAACTAAGTTCCTAAAAACACATTGAAAAGTTAATAGAAACAATTTGAGGAAAGATAAGCAAGAATTCTTTTCGTAAAGAGTGGATGAAGAGTGTCTTCCGCAAAACTGAAGAACAGTGGTGAAAACCTTAAAAATGAAGGACGAATCACAGAAAACCTAAAAGAGACTGTAGAAGAGGAGGAGGAGGAGGAGGAGGAGGAGGAGGAGGAAGGGGAGGAGGAGGAAGAAGAAGGAGGAGGAAGAAGAAGAAGAAGAAGGAGGAGGAGGAGGAGCTATATAAGGCGATAGAGGAAAAACCAAAATACACAAAAATAAAAATAGTTTGTTGAAACGACCATGCAAATACACAGTTCATTAAAAATTTAACAACCAGTTCAACCAAATACTCATGCAGTAGTTCAACCATGCAATTCTCTCTCTCTCTCTCTCTCTCTCTCTCTCTCTCTCTCTCTCTCTCTCTCTCTCTATATATATATATATATATATATATACCTTTAACCATTGGTAACCTTTGGTTAGCTTCCGCCCGAATTGTTCATTCTGACGAAGGTCAAGCTTTTTACTCCACCTTAGACCTACAGTTTAACGTGGAATCCGAACCACGCCCCATCAGCAGCCGAGCGTCTTAACCACTTGGCCACCTAGGGTACCCATTTATCTACCAACCACTTTTTTTTTTTATTGTGTGGAAGGATGAACAGCTGGGTTTTGCTGCGCGCCGCTGCTGCGCTTATATATATATATATATATATATTAGTGATGGGACGATTGTCATATTTCATACAATCGCTGTTGCGATTGCGATTGTCAGAATTTGAAAATCGCGCGATTGCGATTGCGATTGCGATGTTTTAGCTTTAGCCTCACATAACGCTCATTTATGCTTTAAATATACCTAAACGCGTTACCTACCATAGGGTTAGCTTGATTTTTTAACATTCCAATTTTACATAGAGCAAATAAAGAGGTGTACTTATTGTTATTATTAAACCAATTTTTTATTCTGTTTTCAACTAATTCGCAACCCGTTTTCATTTCTGTTTTTGACTTATTTATTATTTATTTATTATTCCGTATTGTTGTTAGCTAAACTTTCCTTTAAGTACGCATGAAAGAGCAGCTTTCATAGCAACTTTTGTAGAGATTTAAATCTTTTGTTCACAATCGCAACAATCGCACTCATTAAATGCGATTGCAATTGCGATTGCGATTGTAAAAAATGTGCGATTGTATCGCGATTGCGATTGCGATTGCGATGCATCGTCCCATCACTAATAATATATATATATATATATATATATATATATATATATATACAGGTCGTCCGATAAGTGAGTGGCGATTCTATGTCAGTTAGCATAGTGTACTAATATCTTTGATATCTAATAAACGTCTATGCTTTTTTTCAATTAAGCTAGCTTCACATGAAATCCAAATTTTAATTTTGCAGTAATTCATGTTTATTCCTGTTTGTTCTGGTTTTTCATTGTTTTATTTTTATTATTTCTAATTATTGGCGTTGCAATGGCTGAGGTAGGACGCACGTGTTGATAAAATTTGTGATCAAAGTCCTACAATATGAAGCACGGATATTAGCAGCAACATGGTGGCATGAATCTGGAAAAACCAAGCATTGCATGAAGGTAGTACGCGAAAGGTTTGAGCAAAGATTTAATGATGTGCCGCCAAAGGGCGAAATTATTAGAAAATGGGAACACAAATTATTCACAACTTGGATGATAATTGATAAAAAACGCCGTGGTCGCCCCAAAGCAAGAGCAAGATTGGAAGATGATGATGTTCAAGTGTCAATTCGACAATCGCCAACCAAAAGTATTCGTAGGCGTGCATCTGCATTAAATGTTCCGAAATCAACACTGCATGATTTGATGAAAAAAGACTTGCATTTTAAAGCTTTCCGCCCAACCTCCGTTCAGTTTTTATCGCCACAAGATAAAATTGTCAGAGTTAATGCTTGTCAACAAATTCTTGAAGTTTTTCCAAGTAAAGCCGAGAGAGATCGTACGTTCTTCAGTGATGAATGTGCCCTTTATGGCGATGGCAAAAGCGCATTGTTTAATTGGTCCATTTGTGTGCACTGGTCGAATTACTTCAGGAAGTTATATCGACATGTTGGAGAACAGATTTCTACCCGCTTTAAGAAATACGAATATTCGCAACCCTATTTTTCAGCAAGATGGTGCTCCAGGACACACCGCTTTCGCTGCGCGTGAATTCCTAGACAGAAATTTTCCTGGCAGATGGATCGGAAAGTATGGTCCTGTACCTTGGCCTCCGCGGAGTCCGGACTTGACTACCCCGGATAATAATACCCTCTGGGGAATCCTCAAGATGCAGATTAATGGCCGTGAAAATCAAAGTGAATCTGATCTGACAAAAATCGCAGAAGTTGTGTTAAGTGACATCAATGAGGATAAAGAACTTTTCCAAAAAATGTCAGACAGGACATGGAGACGCATACAGCTTGTTGTTCGTGTAAATGGCGATCAGGTTGATCCCTATGACAATTAATTATCGAATTAATTGTAAGTTTACTAATAATAAAATTCCTCCTAATAAAATTTTTATTATCCTTTATCTTTTATTTATAAATTGTTATAGTTATAGTTTATCTTTATAGTTATTTTTTAGTTTTTACTGAGAAAGTACTTATTATTTTTCTTAAAATGTTGTATTATTCTTAAAAACCTTATTATTTCTCTTAAAATGCTGTAATTGATTTATTTCCTTCAATAAAAGAGAATAAACTAAAAAGGGCGTTATTTTTGCCGCACCCGTTTTATATACAGGGTGGGCGGAAAGTAGCTCCCTATTTTGGATTGTTAAAAAAATACGTATATTATCCATTTATTTCAGAAGAAATAATATGAAAAGGTAGGCATACATGGTAGGTTTTCTCTAAAATTCAATGTGGGCTCCAACTCTTTCCACCAGCTTCTGGAGCCGCCCAGGAATGGCGTCCACTGACTTTAGCAGGAACTCCGGCGGGATGGAGGGCATGACTTCCCGAATTCGGTCCTCCAGTTCTTCCAGTGTCCTCGGTTTGGTGCGGTAGACTTCTTCCTTTACCCACCCCCAAAGAAAGAAGTCGCACGGTGTCAAGTCGGGGCTCCTGGCTGGCCATTGATGTGGACCACGACGACCCATCCAACGCCCAGGGAAGTGGGCATCCAGCCACTCACGGACAACAAGAGCGAAGTGCGGAGGGGCGCCATCTTGCATAAATATCAGATCGTCGATGTTCTCCCATGTGCTGACAACCGGCCAGACCTCGTTTCGCAACATAGCAAGGTACCGCTCAGCATTCATGGTGTTGCGCAGAAGGAACGGGCCCACAACCTGATCTGAGGTCATACCACACCACACTGTTACACTGAACCGATTCTGCCGTTTTTCAGCGGTAACCGTGCGACTTCTTTCTTTGGGGGTGGGTAAAGGAAGAAGTCTACCGCACCAAACCGAGGACATTGGAAGAACTGGAGGACCGAATTCGGGAAGTCATGTCCTCCATCCCGCCGGAGTTCCTGCTAAAGTCAGTGGACGCCATTCCTGGGCGGCTCCAGAAGCTGGTGGAAAGAGTTGGAGCCCACATTGAATTTTAGAGAAAACCTACCATGTATGCCTACCTTTTCATATTATTTTTTCTGAAATAAATGAATAATATACGTATTTTTTAACAATCCAAAATAGGGAGCTACTTTCCGCCCACCCTGTACACGTACGTACATATATACTGTATATATATATATATATATATATATATATATATATATATATATATATATAGAGAGAGAGAGAGAGAGAGAGAGAGAGAGGAGAGAGAGAGAGAGAGCGGAAAATTCTTATAAATTGTTATTTATTAATAAAATGAATGTTTAACGTTGTCTGCAAATTAGATTTTTGGGGATTTTCGAATTGAAAAAAAAATTTAAAAGGATTTCTAGAAGGATAAAATGTTAACATTGAAGGATAACATTTATTTATAAGATATTTGCAGAACTACTGTGTATATATATATATATATATATATATATATATATATATATATATCGCTGTCGGATAACACCGTTCCCTCTAAGCGAAGTGGTCTGGGATTCAACTCCGATGGTTAATAATTAATAATCCCGAAGTTAGGGTTATTGCAGTAGCGCCCACAGGATTTTCTCACAGGGAGGGGGGAGCACTTCCACTACGTTGTCTGTATATATATATACATATTTGTAGAACTACTGTATATATTATATATATATATATATATATATATATATATATATATATATATATATATATAACCTTTGGTTTGGTTTGCTTCCGCCCGAATTGTTCATTCTGACGAAGGTCAAGCTTTTCATTCCACCTTAAACCTACAGTTTAACGTGGAATCCGAACCACTACACCAACGAGGCGCATATTATATATATATATATATATATATATATATATATATATATATATATATAATCATGCGGGTTTCTTCTACAGAGCTTCAATTTAATATTTAGGAGAAATCCAATGACAAGGAGAAATGTAAATGCCATGAAAAGTCTCCGTCCTATTTAGCTTCGTATAACTTACCCACCTTTCAATTGGCAAAATTTGTTGTTCGTCTCCTGTCCCCCTTTGCGAAAAATGCTTACACTATAAATAACTCGTTTGAATTCCAGAAAGACCTCCTGGGTAAAAACTTCGATTCAAAAAAGTTTTTGTCAGTTTTGATGTAAAGTCACTTTTCACAAATGTACCTGTATCTGAAACTATTGCCATTATTTTAGATAGGGTTTTTAGCTCAGTTGATAATTTTCATGGTTTTTCATTGTCTCATTTGAAGGAACTTTTAGAATTGGTCTTCAAACAATGCTATTTCACTTTCAACAATAAGGTTTACCAACAAATTGATGGGGTAGGGATGGGATCACCAGTCGGACCGTTAGCAGCTGACTTTTTTATGACTCATTTAGAAAGTGTAATTTTTAGACAATCTCCCACTCATCTCAAGCCAATTTTCTATCGACGCTTCGTTGATGATTCGATAGCAGTCTTTGATAATGCGGTACAAGCGCAACAATTCTTTAACTTCCTAAATTCTTTGCACCCCAATATAACGTATACAATGGAAACTGAGCAAAATGGCTCCCTCCCCTTCTTAGATCTTTTAATTTCGAAAAACGGTGATTCTATTACTACATCAGTTTACAGGAAACCCACTTTCACTGGTTTGGGCATGAATTTTTTTAGTTTTACTGATTTCAACTATAAGATGTCTTGTATTAAAACTCTCCTGTTCAGAGGATATAATTTGACCTCTAATTTTACCTTACTTAATGATGAATTTAATAATCTAAGATCATACTTTACTAATAATAGTTTTCCTGTTCAATATGTAGACAAACTAATTAGATCCTTCTTAAATAATGTTTATAGCCCTCAACTTCCATGTATTACAGTGCCGAAGGATATAAAATATTTCTTGGTACCTGAAATGGGTCCTTTGAATAAGGAATTTAAGCTTAAATTTACAAAATTGTTAAGGAAATTTTTTTATCATACTGATTTCCGCATCATATTTATTAATAAAACGTCTTTAGGTAGCTTTTTCTCAGCGAAGGATCGAACCCCTGACTCGTTGCGTAGCGGTGTTGTATATTTATTTACCTGCCCCAGGTGTCTCCTTGGGAATTACATCGGCAGCACTGTTCGCTCTCTCAGGGCTAGATTTTATTCGCATATGGGAATAAGTGGCCGAACAGGTAAAATTTTAAAAACTAAGGAAGCCTCGAGTATTCGTGAACACAGCATTAAATGCAAAATTGATGTCACTTTAGACAATTTTAAAATTCTTGGTTGTAATACTTGTCCCAACTCACTAAGAATTTTAGAATCCCTTTTCATTAAAGCATTGTCCCCTAGTCTGAATGTTGACTCATCGGCCGTCCCTCTCAATTTGCTATGATCCCTCCTCCTTCCCCAATTCCTTATAATCCCTCCTTCCCCAATCGTCCTCGCCATCCTTCGTGTTTCCCGTTCTTTGCCTCTGCTCAAATTAGTCAGCCTCGGATACTGCAGTGTAAGGTAGATAGCTCCATTGTTCCAGTGTACTATTGGTAATTTTTCCAGTGTATTAATTTCACATTTACTACATGTATTTAAAAATAACTTCTTAATTTTTATATGTAAATCTGTATAACTTAGAATTTAACCCTCTTTTCTCAGTCTCTTAAAATTTGTCTTTACGAATAGGTTATAGAAATTTTTGTTTTGTTTTTCATTCAATATTGATTTTAATTTCACATTGTTATTAAACAGCCTGAAGATGAGCGTATTGCTCGAAACGTTGCGCAATAAAGAAGACTTTTCATGGCATTTACATTTCTCCTTGTCATTGGATTTCTCCTAAATATATATATATATATATATATATATATATATATATATATATATATATATAACATTCGTAATTTATAGAGGATATTTAAGATAACACCTTACTGTATAAGTGATCTCGAGTATTTATGCTGTTATAAGTTAAACAAAAGCAATGAAAGCACACTAAGACATAGATAACAATTTGATATGAAAAATTACCAGCTATTGCATGTAAATATAAGGTTGTTTCACCAGTGCAAAAAATCTCGAAAAATAAAATAAAAATTTTGTGGGTATTTGCACCTACTGTATAATTGCAAAAAATGCATAAATTTTAGACTCAAACAGGACTGTATAAAGTGTTATACACACTTTCAATGGTGTAAATATCATTAGATGGTATCATTATTGAATATTTTCGGTAGATTTTTTGTATTTTTTTTTATAATTTTAGTATATTCTTATATTTTATCAAAAAATTTCTGATTTTTCCTATCAACTCGTAATTTCGGTAAAAATCCAAAAGTTTTGGTAAAGGTGGTAATGATAACTGATAACTGTTGATAATGATAACTGATAAGTGTCGATAATGATAACTGATAACTGTCGATAATGATAACTGATCTTTATTTCTGTGCGCCTCATGTATATCTGCTTACAGAAAAGCGTTTCATACGAGTACATAATTATAATAGTAATATTCACATACATATTATTGACGACGGGGGAGGTACGTGTCCAAGTGCCCTCCCCCGCCCTCCCTGCGTGCGCTACTGTGCTATTGCTCACATTAGTCTGGCCTGAGCGCTGTGCCTGTTTCTGGTCTCCTTGACTGTTTATTATTATTATAATAATAATATATAATAATAATAATAATAATAATATCTATATTATAATGGAGGTAAGTGCGATATATATATGTAACAAAAAAAACTATAGAAAAGAACGCAATCATGAAAATCTTAAGCTTCACATTTGAGCTCATTGTATCAAGATTTGTGAAGCTTTAGATTTTCATGGCTGCGTTCTTTTCTATAGTTTTATTGACCAAATAATTGAACCGACAGTAATTGGGGCGCCGCAGGCACCCCAATTACTGAGGCCCAAGGTGAGAAGGATAGGAATGATGTTCAAAATAAAATACGCCGTAGGCCCACACTTCGATTCAGTTTGGGCCGAATGCCCAAGTACCGCAGATCTAGCGAAATCGGGGCGTAGCGCCGATCTTTTGCTGAAAGTCCTGACAGAAAGAAATGAAAAGGGAGTATTTGTTGACAATCATGTCTACAAGGAGATTCTTCAGTAATGAAATAAAGATAAGTTTATGATAAAGTGTTCTTTTTTATATTTTATAACAGGAAATAATACCTTGAGGTAAGAAAATTCATTTCCGAGATGAAGTAATTGGCCGAGGGCTCCAAGCCTTCCGCAGGAAATAGCAAAAACCGCCCGTAGGGCGGTATTTTTGCTAGTACTAATAATAATGATATGTTTTATGTATACAAAGTTTTAAACAATTAAAACTAGACATTAAATTTATTTCCAGAGTTAGAAAAACTTCTTTATTCACTAAAACATAAATAAAACGAAATAAAACATAAAATAAAACATAAAATAAAATATAAATAAAATAAACTTAATTACTAACTTTAATCCTAAAATCAAATCTACTGTAGAAACTTCACAAGTTAAAAATTTCTTCTACGAGTTAAAAAATTACGGTACGTTAAATATTGAAGAATTTGGTGATTCTGTTTTTTGCTGCAGAAGATTATAAAAGTCACAAAGTCATGAGTGAAATTTAATTCACGAATTACGGTGTTTGTTCCAGCTCGAACTTCGAGTATGGTTTGATTATTTATTGAAGTTACAGGAGGATGAACCAGTGGTTATCAACCTTTTTCCTTGCTCAAGGCACCCCAATGCTATCTGTTCATCTTTCGCGGCATCCCGAAGGAGATTCATCTCCCACTGTTCAAAATCCGGTTTCTCCTCCTCCTCTCTCTTCATTATGTCCGAATGGACATAATGAAGATCGTAAATGTTTTGTTTCATTTAAAATTTGCATATCTTCCGTAACCTCTAAAGTTTCAATACTTATTTTTGTCATTTTCACGAAATTTCGTGGCACCCTGTTTGAAAAAATGGTGTATATATATATATATATATATATATATATATATATATATATATATATATATATACAAACAAACAGATATGGGATTTGATATAGTTTGCTATGATTGACGTACACTTGAAATCTATTTCAGGAACCGTTTTTAGAATTGATTTACTGAAGAAAAGTATACAGGGTGATCCGTTTGGGTATGGATAAAATAAAATTGATGCGATATGGAAACAGTAACATTGTATAGTTTAATATTTGCCAAACAATGCCCACAAAGATGGTAGATTGTGACAAACCTAATTAATCTTCAATATGACCCCCCTTCCGGACACGACAGAGGTCATAACGAGAGGCTATTTCTTACCACCACCTGCATGTGGTTTAGTGATAGACCCCGTTTCTTCAAATGTGCGGTACCACTGCACTATGGAGTCGTATTTACGAGCTTTTCGAACACCATACACAAGGGGAAACTCACGCTGTACCGCTGTCACACTCTCAAACTTAGAAACCAAATGACACACTTCACACGTTGTTGTGCATTCGCCGCCATCTTCGAAAGTGGCATATGTCTCATAAGTCTGACAGCAGATGGCGCTCGTACGTCTGGCAGCGGATGGCATAGCTTATTACAAACTCCCACATTTTATGACCATACTTGCAACAGATGACCGCTGTATCACTTCTCGGTAGATTCTCACAGCGTTTTTATTTTTTCCATACCGAAACGGATCACCCTGTATTAATTCTTCTACGGGGTGGCCCATAAGTCCCAATCGGCTATAATTAAAGCGAAAATACAAAAAATCAAACGAAGTAAAAAGTTTATAATAAGTTTAGAAATATTTATTGATTATTCAAAGCGCAAAATATAACCACCTCGACAAAAATTCTTTCCTTAGTAATCGATTATGTCAGTGTGAGCTCCGCTAGGTGGATTTTCGCTTTAATTATAACCGATTGAGACTTATGGGCCACCCTGTACTTAAGAAATGTATGTGATAACTTTAATGATTCTATTAGTGAAGAAGCGTCTCGCGGAACTGTCTTTAATACTGAAGAATTCAACATTTCTAATGGCATCAAATTATGTCCCAGTCAAAGGTTATTATTAATGCATTAAGGGGCCATTAAAGAATTATGTAGCGCAGAATGGGGTGGGGGATTGTTAGGCCAGGTGTTACAGTGTGTTACATGGGGGTGGGGGTGTTACCTCAAGTGTTACATAAAATTTCATCACCACAAATACATAAAACTGGGAAATGACAAGCTATGTAATTTCAGCACGTGTCTTCTATATAGCTAATACAGGTGAGAGTAACAAATTATTATCATGCATAAAAAGGTGTTTTGAGTAAGTAATAAGCAACAAGTTTTTTGGTGAAAGAGAAGAAACAAGTTATTGAAAATAACATTTTATAGGGCAATGTGAGCGGGGGGGGGGGTATTAGTGCTGGTGTTATATAATTTGTTAGGGGGTGGTTGGATAGAGTGTTATGGGGGGGGGTATAAATTTTTGGTGAAAAAAAGCGTTACATAATTTTTGAATGGCCCCTAAAAGCTAATTTTATACTTTCAGATAATAAAGTTATTTTTGCTTGAAGCACTTATGTTCACAGCAGGCTCAGACCTAAATATGTGGGGGATTCACCCCCACCCCCTCCTTTCTCGAGAAACGTACAGTTTCCGAAAAAAATTCGTCTAAAAATATACAATTTCTAGAAAGCATAAAAAATTAGTAATACTGGTAATTTAATACTGTATATATTTTTCTCAGGGGGTGCTATTTTATTCTTTTTAGTGACTAATAAAATGTCTTAAACGAAACCCAATTATTACTAATTAGTCATTTTTAAGTTTCTTTGCAATTTTATTTTGTAGGCGAATTTTTTTTTTCCAATATAACAAATATAAGAAGCTCAGCATCCCTGTATGGGGGCGGGAATTACTGCGTATTCGGCTTAATACAATGGTATTTCTTTATCATGGAGAGATAAGCTCACCTCTCTTCAGAGTTAGGCATCTAACAAAACACACGACACAGATGTACTTTCGTAAAATTGCAAAAACGTTTCTGTAATGGAATCTTCTGTACAATGCAAGTAACGTTGTATCAGATTCTCGGATACGCTGGCAAGGGGGCTTCCACTAGGACTACGTCGTAACAGTGTCGTAACACCGCTTCTTGTCGAACGGCGAAGCTAAGCGACAGTGGGTCTGGAGAGCAGTTGGGCGGGAGACCATCCTCCGCGTCCAGATTATGTTGCGATCCGTGGTTCTGATCCCACGTAAAATTGTGGGTCCTCTCAATAATATGACCTTAGATGTTGCGAATGAGGTTAAGTAACTCCATTAACCAACTAACCTTTGAATGCGCAGGTTTTGAACAGTTTTTATATACTGGAAATAATTTTGAATTTGGCTTCTCAGGTGATAAGTTTGTATCGTGTAATAATACTCAATCAAGAGTGCCAGAAACTAGTACAGCGCTCAGACCAATTTAATGCGTCCCACTGTGCTCATTCCTGGATGGTTATTATTAGGAGGAGATTGTAGACACCAATCGACCAGGGAAGTACTCCGGGGTGGACGTTAGGCGGGAGACAGGGAGTGCCGGAACTCCCTTTTCTCCCGCCAATGTCTTCCTTAGCTGATCTTTTTCCGTGTCTCATCTACCCTGTGAGCAGTCCAACATGCTCTCAAATACGCTTCTCTCTCTATTCCTCAGTACACATACATGTACTTTACCTTACATTTTTTCAAAATTTCTAAAAAAAAAAAAAAAAAAAAAAAAGCATCATTGAACCTTGGAGACCTTGTTTTTGGTTCTCTCCTTCTGTAGAGAGGTGACTTTTGCGGACGTTCGCCTTTAGCTCCCTCCTTCCTACATAAAAAAAAACCCATCAGGAGTCGAACCCCCGACCCGAGGGTCTTCAATTCTTATAGAGAAACGGTGTTACCCAATAACCACGAGCGCTGACATTTTATCGTCTAACTATATCCATCTGTTAAAGAGTTTAATAAACTCTTTGTTCATAAGATGACTGAATTATTTTAATAGTTTCATATAAAATTAATAAATTAACTTAGTAAGGGTAAGAATAATTATCAGAGTCATAACTATTTTAATTTATCAGTATATATATATATATATATATATATATATATGTAGTGGACCTTTGTCTTTATATCACAAAAGACAACTTTTACACTGAAATACAGCTGGAAATGAAGAAATAATAGCTCCTTAATTGGAAAATGGATGATACTACATCAGTTATTTTTCGATGACGCTTTTGGCTATGCAGTTTTGTGAAAAATGAAGACATGCAGAGTAGGGATGCACCGGAACCAGAATATCAAGTTCCGGCCGGAACCGGAACTTTAAGTGTTGCTTAAACAACGAAAAAAATCTGTTTCATAGGACACCCAGAAATGCTAGTATGATATTATTGGTCTTTGTCTCGGTTTTTAAACTAATTTCTAAAACTAAAGCCGTGAAATGAAGTTCAAGTAGACCACTTTCAGTGTTTTCTGTTGCTTTCTCACAGTGGATATCAGAAAGTTACATTAATTTCATATAATTATGCATATTTTGATCTTGATTATCTATATATTAAATACATTAGGTGTCATTATAACATGATTTTTGATGTAATAAAATTTTGACTTTTCATACATAGTATTTAATTATTAACCATAAAATGCCTTTATAAGCTACATTATGTGAATGAAAAAATAAGAAGCATTAACAATTGCTTTTGTGTTACATCATGGATTGGAGAAAGAATAAGAACATTAATAAGAACATGTTTTAATTCATTAAACAGTAACAAATATCACAATAAAAAGTTCCGGTTCCGGCTGGTTATATTTCTAAAGTTCCGACCGGAACTATTCCGGTGCATCACTAATGCAGATTTATACTCGAACAATAATGATTTTTATTTGAAAAATAAAACAACAGAAAGCTCCACCAATATATATATATATATATATATATATATATATATATATACATATACACACACACACACACACACACACACACACACACACACACACACACACAGGGTGTTTATAAAGTCCCTATCTATTTCAGTGAAAACGTAGCAAAAAGGGTAAAATTCAATAACAATATAATAGAAGGCATACATTTAATGAATACTTAAGCATATGATTCTACATGAGCACCATCAGTATCTCTACAGAGTTCGAATCTGTCAGCAGCATTGCGGAACACATTTTGGAGCATGACAGGGGTTATTTTTGTAACTGCTGTTACGATACGAACACGTAAATGTCCCACCTTCATTTAGATGGCATTTTAAACACCGTCGTCTTTCAACAAGATGGGGCACCTTGTCATTACGCAAACATTGTTCGGGAGTACCACTGTACCTAAATGAACGATTTCCAAATCGGTGGATCGGACGTGGAGGCAACAGGTCCTGGGCTGCTCGATCTCCTGACCTAACGCCCTTGGATTTGGATTTCTTTGCATGAACTTTATCAAATCAAACGTCTATCAAACGAATATATGCACACGAGTATATATGCTTTATTATTTTTACCTATTTTTTAACTCTACGGAAAAGATCTGACCAATATAAAATACTAGAAAAAATAACTGCTGACAGTTGGTATGACAGTGTATTCAACATTCACACATTTGAATCGAAGGATTCTCACAAATGTTATAAGGTTATTTTTTCAGCCAATTAACCAATCATGAATTTTTTCTGATTTTGAAATGTTCATTACTTTTTCCAGAGATTTTTGCAGCTGTACTGAATATGGAAGTCTTTTAAAACAGTAATATACCATATATATATATACACTTTTTTTTAATTGGGGTTGTTTAACCTCCTTCACAACATCTAAGGTCATATGACGGAGGGGACCTACAGCTTTACGTGGGATCCGAACCACGGGTCGCTACATAATCTGGGCGCAGAGGACGGTCTCCCATCTAACTACTACCCAGACCCAATGTCGCTTAACTTGACTGATCTCCGGGAAGCGGTGTTACGACATCGGCCACGACGTAGCCCATATATAAAGTATGTCACTGTTTATACTGTTTATGCGCTTACAGTTACATCGTTCATATAAATTACTAATTTATACTGTAACTTTACATGATTTTGACAGTAAAATTTAATCAAATTTTGGCTCTATGAATGAGAAAGAAAAACTATACAGTTAAATACAGTTTATTACAGTTAATTACAGTTTATTTTAAAAGGGAACAAAATTAATAATGAATTAGACATACGTGTTAATTTATTATACTGTACACGAAGTGGAGTTAACATTAATTAATTGGTTATCCCCTTTTGCCCCTTTTTAAAGGATATGGCTCTGGCCTGTTAGTAAAAGATCGCAGCAGTAGTAAATCCAACGTAAGTTATTATAAAATGGCCTCTTAAGATTCAGACACTGTCCCAATTTGCTTTTGAAACAACTAATTTTTTACTATACATTCCCCACTCTGGGTATTACAAAAAGGTACCACGATGGAAGTACCTATATACTATATAGTTCGTTGGCACTTGAAGATTTTTAAACAGAAAAATGAGTAAAGCAGAACTCAGAATGATTTTTAGACGATCAATATTATATATTAGATTTAGTGACGTTTGTACGTGCCATTTGGTATAATTTGAATCGTAATGGAATTTCAGGGAAAAAAAATTCTGACCAACTTATATTCAGAATTTTCATAAATTACGCTCACATCCCTAAATTAAGGTCTTGGTACAGTTAGTATTACTGTACATAATATCATTATTAATTAAACAATTAGTAATATGAATTATTTGATTAAAACTCCAATTATTCATGCATTTCCCCGTCACTATATGTAGCGATCAGGACTAAATTAGATTAGTTGATTGGTCCATTTTACTTCCTACACCAACGAACGGTCATTGGAAACGAGCGGTAACGCGACTAACTGTGAAAAATAAGTCCACTTTAAAAGCAAAATTGGGTCGAGCCAAATATATTATCTACAGCGGGCTCGTTACTGCCGCCCCTCCCATTACATTAGCGATGCCAAGCGATCTTTGGTTAAGATTAACTTCAGATCAAGATATATATATGTAGTCGTATACATCGTGTTCACTGCGCATAGGATTCGCGCACGTGGGATGGCCTTATCATTCAACAACGATATTTGGTTGTCAAAAGAGACCTTAAATTATCTCCCAAAAAGGAAGTTAGGAATTTATTATTTACTAAAGCGACGTTCTGTCTGTCCAGTTGCTGGATGGGTGACCATCTTCTGCGTTTAGATGATGTAGTGACCCTTAGATAGTTCGGATCATAGTTTAAGTTGTATGTCTTCTCTTTTGCACGACTTTTGCTATATTAACAGATAGTCGTTTTCGTGTGTATATAAGGTTCCTTATAATGTTTGGGGATGTTTAACTTCCTTCGTAAGGGTCATGTGACGGAGGGGACCTACAGCTTTACGTGAGGCCCGAACCAACTACTCAACAGACCGACCATCGCTTAACGTAGCTGATCAAACAGGAAGCGGTGTTACGATGTGACTACGAGTACTCCATATATATATATATTATATACATATATATATATATATATATATATATATGTATATATATATATGTGTGTGTATATATATATATATATATATATATATATATATATATATATATGAAAATTATTTCACGAAAGTAACACGTGAAAAATATTTATGATGAATAAAACCACGAAGGAAAGGAAACACAGAATGGTGCTCAAGCGCTTTCGTCTAATATGTTTCCTTTCCTTCGTGGTTTTATTCATCATATATATATATATATATATATTATTATATATATAATATATATATATATTAAAAGGAACGAAAACCCAAGAAATACCTAAAATAATGAGGGCATTCACCGAAATCGTTCCAAATGCTGCCACTAACAATGCAGCCAATTCCAGTGTCCGTTTTTTATAAATGAGTAAATAATTCTTTAATTCTAAAATAAATAATACAATTTTGCAATTTTTTATTGTTAACATAATTTTAACATAAAATAAGTAATTGTTAATTAAACTATTCATTTTATTTTATTTGGTCCTCAAACTTTAGGCTTTACTGTGCTCTCAAATTAATTAAAGGTAAAACACCACTTTTATTGTCTATACCACGACAGTTTAGGAAGCAATTATCGTTGAGAACGTGATGTGAGGCAGCGATTGAAAGAACAACAACGTTTTTTGAGAGGTTATTCCTCTGCCAAATTCCATTTCAAGAGTTTACTTTTCTAATGGTAATGGCCTGAGTTCAATGAACTCATTGAGTTTAGTAAGAGTTCATTTAGTGAAAGAGGAAATACAAAAAGGAAATAAAATAAATAAATAAATAAGAGAGAAAAAAATACATATACAGGGTGTCCCATAAGTCCAATCTCATAGGAAAATTTATTTTAAATTAAATTTACAAAAATAATAGGTTTGAACTAAAACAAATGTTCAAATTGATGTCTTGGTTTGGGACCTTGTTTTTTTTTATGTTGCAGGTAGAATAACATACACTGGCTAATGTGGAAGTGAGTTGTACTCGTGAGGAAAAGGCGGAGGCCTTATGGGACATCCTGTATATGTACAGCGTAAACAAAATAATTACGAGGGTTTAACAAAATATTAACAAGTACTAATGAAAAGCAAAATGTATTTTAACAACTTTAACAAGAGGTTAACAAGAATTGTTATTAAAATTATTTACGAAATTTTCCTTACAGTTTTGTCTTTATATTATGATGATTAAACTATTATATATTACATATATATATATATATATATATATATATATATAACACACACACACACACACACACACACACACACACACAGTATATATATATATATATATAAAATTAAATAATGCATTAGAATTATTTGTCGTCCTGCACGCCACACACTTATGATATTTCATTCTTTCGTGTAATTTTTTTTTCAGTTTGAACTATACTGTATAAAGAGAATCACGCTGGTTACATCCAGTCGAGTAGAACCAGCCAGCAGCATTATCTGGGCTGTTCTTTATTAGGCGAGATTTAATAGTATTTATACATTTAATGCTACGTTAATGCTAATTGTTTTATGTAAGGTTGGAAAACACACACCTACACACACACACACACACACACACACACATATATATTATATATATATGTATGTATATGTATATATATATATATATATATATATATATATATATATATATATATATATACACACACAGACATATTTATACGTGTCTATATCGATATATAAAATATTAAAATTCGACGAGTATAATATTGTATGATATTTGTTTAATAAATTAATTAATTAAGATATTAATTATTTTTAATTATTAATTTAGGTGGTTCTTCCTCCTTTTTTTTTATTAATGTACTCTTAAAATTCTTATAAAATTATAACTCAATCTAATTAATAAAGAAAATAATCATACATTAAAAATTTATATCAATTTTGCAGTTCATTAAAAATAATAACCATTGAATGAGATATTTTATACCACGCATTCATTATTTTTAATAATATATATACACGGTGAACCAAAAGTAGGTGGACAGTAGGTTGAATACGGTTTGTGTTATATATATTATAACTATGGTGTTCATTATAACTATGGTGTTTGTGTTATATTATATTAAATATTATAACTAAATTTATTTAAATTTTATTTTGTATTATAGTATACAAAAAAATTAAATATGTATTCTCAAAATAAACGTTATCATTTACTGTCCACCTACATTTGGTTCACCCTATATATAATATATATATATATATATATATATATATATATACATATATATATACACACGAAATAGTATTTCACATAAAGTAAAAATAAACTATTAGATAAAACATCTATTTCAGATCAGCAAACAAAGGGGAAAATGTCAAATTTCTTGATATGAAGTCGCTAAATCTGAACTTTGATCGCAGCGATTTTTACCAAAGTTTTTATAGAATTTCTTTATGTGAAATTTCCATAAAAAAGGCTTTTTTATTTTTTAAAGGAAGTTTATTAAATTTTTATTGGGTATTTTAGGGCAAAAAAGTATTTTACGGTGAAATTCCAGAAAATTGATGTCTAAATAGTTAAGAATATTATGCAATAACTTTGGTTAACCTTGGTTTTGTTGTATTTGCTTCTGCCCGAATTTTTCATTCTGACGAAGGTCAAGCTTGTCACTCCGCCTTAGACTTACAGTTTAACGTGAATCCGAACCATGCCCCACTGGCAGCCCAGCGTCTTAACCACTAGAGTGTGTATATATATATATATATATGTAAAGAACGACGCTTGTGTAGGAGAGCGTTCCGCACAAGATGAGGAGGGAGAACGAACAAATAAAAAATGAGGTACCACCCAGGAATCGAACACGGGATCATTCGACTGCCGGTCAGATATGCTATCCACTATACCATGGACCTCATCTTGTGCGGAATGCTCTTCTACACAAGTATCGTTCTTTACATTAATTATACTGTGTTGTTTGCAGTTAAAATGTATATATATATATATATATATATATATATATATATATATATATGTATATATATATATATATATATATATATATGTGTGTGTGTTGTGTGTGTGTGTGTGTGTGTGTGTGCGCGTGGTGTGTGTGTGTGTGTGTGATTTTGGAAGCTGCAAGTAAACACAATCCAACAGCTTTCCTACCTGGAACACGGGAAAGTGAAGCTATTCTTTTCCTTACCTCCATCTGGAGGGGTTCCGCGTTTATTGTGGTTTTCTCTTCACACACACACACACACACACACACACACACACACACGTGTGTGTATATATATATTGTATGATATTTTTAACTCATCAAATATAAATTTATGGGGTTTCATCATAAAATCGTTTTGTATCAAAACTATAAGACATTTATTTTGACGCAAACTAAAGGTCTCGTAAAACGTTCAACATCGTAAATTATGAACATCTTTTCAATATGTTAATTCGATTATTATAAGAAATAATTATTTACTGCATCCTGTTCTTCCCTTGGGCTGAATAAAATCGTTTGACGTTAATCAGGATAAAATCACGGGAGTGGACGCTATGCACGAAAAGGTTAAAATTAGAAGCTAAGATCCTCATAAGGGTTAGAAGGAAATTTTCATTTTCAAGTTACGAAATTTTTTTGAAAGTTTCCCCCTGGGGTTATAATGTTATAATGTTATAATGTTTCAGACCAACAAAGACCCTAGGATCCACTCATGGCTGGTCTACCTAACTGTGTTCGTAATCGTGTATTGTGTATACACATACGAGGAAAAGTGTAGGTGTGGCTGTAAAGACTGTACAGTAATGTAGAAATGTGTGTGCACCCATTATGGGTCTCCCATTTAAAGGTGTTTGTGGGGCAAGTGAAGATCATGAGTTTTTCAATACCTCACAGTACTATGGGGGGCACCGCTCGGCAGAGGAATCTCTTTAAATGGGGTGTGTAAGGACAGAGAGTATCCCCTAACCCAAGACGCTGCCTCCCTATATCCCACAACACTTGTGTTGAGCTGTGGGATCTATCCCCACAAAGCCTTAATTTTACTACCTTAAACTATACCCTTTCTATCAACATGCGCGTCCAATCGATTCTTAAACATGTTTATAGACGTGCTACTAATTACTTCTACCGGCAAACTATTCCAGCTATTTACTATTCTATGCGTAAAAAAGTTTTTCGCAACTGCTGTCTCGAACCTTCTACTTGTCAACTTACACCCGTTATTTCTAGTCCTATTATATTGAGATATTTCGAAAAAGCTATCTCTATCTACGTTATCAAACCCATTCATAATTTTGAAAACCTGGATTAGATCACCCCTTAACCTCCTAGTCTCGAGTGTAGTCAATTTTAACTCTTTAAGCCTATCCTCGTACGACTTTGACCTAAGAGACGGAATCATCTTAGTTGCTCGTCTTTGAACTCTTTCGATTTTGTCTATATCTTTGCGCATATGCGGATTCCAAAATTGGACCGCGTACTCCAAATGGGGTCTAACTAATGATTTATAAAGAGGAACTATAATATCGCGTGATTTGTACTCAAAATTTCGAGCTATAAAACCTAACACTTTGTTCGCCTTATTGACCGCCGCTGTACTTTGTTTCGCTACTTTTAAATCACCAGTGACTATAACTCCTAAATCTTTTTCCTGCTCTACGCTTGTTAAATCTTTCCCTGACATACTATACGCAAAATTACCGTTACGCGAACCTATATGCATAATTTTGCACTTATCCACGTTAAATCTCATTTGCCATGTGACTGACCAATCAACGATTTTATTCAGATCTTCCTGAATTTTACCTCTATCTTCGTCATTAATCGCCCTACCACCCAGCTTCGTGTCATCCGCAAACTTTGAAACTGTACTGACTAGGCCGACATCTAAATCGTTAATATATATAAGAAAAAGCAAGGGGCCCAATACAGAACCCTGAGGAACGCCACTCGCTACATTAGCCCAACACGACTCCGCTCCATCAACGACCACCCTCTGTTTCCTGCCTCGCAACCATTCTTCTAGCCAATTTATTACTACACCCTGATTCCATGAGCCTTAGTTTTTTCAACCAGTCTTTTGTGCGGCACGGTGTCAAACGCTTTTTGAAAATCTAAATACACTACATCAACCGCCCGATGTCTATCGTAAACGTTAACCACGCTTTGGAAAAATTCTAAAAGATTAGTTAAGCAAGATTTGTTTCGCCTAAAACCGTGCTGCGTATTTCTGACCAGATTATGCACTTCTAAGTGTTCGACTATACGATCCCTAATTATTGATTCCAGTAGCTTACCTACAACAGACGTTAAACTGATTGGCCTATAATTTCCCGCCGCACCTTTATCGCCTTTCTTAAAGATAGGTGTTACGTTCGCTAACTTGAAATTATCTGGTACGCACCCCTCAGAAATAGAACTGAGTAGGTAATATTTAGGGGGTATTTAACTGTCTTCGTAACGTCTATAAGGATTATATGACGGAGGGGACCTACAGCTTTACGCATAGGTAGCTTGATTATTAAGAAGAATGGGCAGTAGCGCAGCTAGAGGGGAGGCCGGGGGGCGATCTCGCCCCCACCAAGCCTCAGAAAGAATTTTGTCGGAAAATTTCTCCCTCTGTCGGAAAATATGATGTGTGAGTGCGTCTGTCGTTTGTTTGTATGACCATAAATTCCTCCCACACTTAGTACGTTAAATAATGGAAAAGTAAGGTAATGGTCTCCTTTTCAATTTTAACTCTAATTAAGTTCTTTTTCTTTCTTACTCCTTATTTTCCAAAATTTGAATAACACTTCCTTTGTCTTTTCTGTTTCACTTTGTATTTGTACTTAAAAGAAGTTCCAATTAATTTGCACGTGTTTTCAATATATGGTTGTTGTAACCACATTATTTTTTTCCCATTCTGTTATGGTGGGCAGTATAATAAATATAATGTTGCAAATTTTCTGGTCCATTGTTACGCAGAGTGCATTGTGTGTTTTCCCTTATGAATCATTTTCTTTCATTTAATGGTCGTGTATTCTTGCTTTTGTATTGCATTACTGAGTATTGATGCGGGTGTGTTATCATATATGTTTTCCAAGTACTTAATAGATTCTTTGTATTGACTGTAAATTGTTATACTTGATGAGATAGATGATTTATAAACGGCATCTTTGTCACGCCCATTTGTCGGAAAATTTGGGCCTTTGCCCCCCCCCCCATCAAAAATTTCTAGCTACGACACTGAGAATGGGGGTGGGACAAACATTATGATAGTAGAGACGCGACTTAAGCGGGAGTGGATGGGTTTAATTTTGTTTTCCTCAAGAGGCGTAAAAGTAGTTAATAAGAAAACAACAGAAAATACTGAACAGACAAAAGTTACTTTGCTACGAAATACTGGTCGGGTCTAACTTCAGAGCACTGGATGTCCTCAAAAGATACATCTTGGCAAAAATGAGCAATGTGATGGGGACTTTCTTTAGATGAGACTCCAGAATAGTACATGTTTATTTTAAGGAAAGCGATTTGTACTACATGTAAGAATCTATAAGCTAATTATTATTAATATTAAGAATAGTGTATATATATATATATATATATATATATATATATATATATATATATATACCACTACACCACCAAGGCGTATATAACTCCAGATACAATATAACCACCATAAGAAATGTTTCTACATTATGAACAATAGACATTGCAGATAAGGAGCAAACTTCTACCATTTCCACACTTCTACGAGTATGTGGAGACAGACATTCAATTAGAGACAAAAAAAAAATGTCTAAATATGGAGTACCCGTATTTTCACAATAAGGGTACGTACTCCTGGAAGAGAAAGAAAAATAACAGTTCAAACGTTAAATAAAAGAAATAACAGCAGTGCTGTGAAGAACGGGTTTTTTTTAGAAGAAACGAGAACGATAAAAGAACAGCGTTCCCTTTTAATGAGAAACACCGAACTTCGCAGATATATGTGCCCCAGCAATACGTACATCACCCTCCCGTCCAACACCACCCACAATGGTACTAAGGGCGGCATCCCCCAGTATTCTTAAATGTAACAACGGCCCACACTCAATAACACCCAACAGGAACCTTCAGAAATGCGAATTTTGCAAAACCATCTAAAATGATGAAATGTTAAAATGACAATTGAATGTTTTAACGTGAAGTGAAATAGAAAATCCCCCCCTCCCATCCCCTCCTCCCCCCAAAAAAAATGAAAAGAGGGTGTAAGACAGAAATATAATGTAGTGTTTAGACATTTATTATTTCAACTTCGTCCAAAGACAAGGTGGTTATAAGAAACGAGTGTACGGATGGTGCAGTAAATGTATCTAAAACATTCTCTTCCACTAATCCTTTTCTAATTTTACTGTACTTCTTGTTTTAACACTTTTTCGTGCTACCAGTGGTTATGAATGGAAGAGAGAGAGAGAGAGAGAGAGAGAGAGTTGATAAGCAGACCCGAAGATGCACGCTAGCTTGGTCCATGAGATAAAAGAAACTCAGAAATGAAATAAGCACACACACACACATACTCGTATATATATTCGGTGAAACGCAAAAGCTAAACCTTTTGAAGATTATCTTCTTGAAAAGAAGCATCGTTTTGAGGAATTGCAGTTACATAGCCAGTCCGTAATTCTTTGAAAGGCTGTGTTTTGACTCTTTATACCTCTAATGAGTGTGCCAATGGTGGAGTTTTATCAGCATAAATCCGGTATGTATATACAGGGCGTCCCAAAAAAATGTATACACACTTTAACAGCTGATAGCTCAATTGATGTTTCTTTCTTTCCAAGTTAAACCCATTAGAATTAATAATGGCAGTCAGACTAAGCTTTGAACAAAGGAAATTCATTCTAAAATGCTACTGGAAGTGTGAAAACGCAGTTGAAGTGCAAAGACAGTTTAGGAGGGAGTTTCAAACAGATCCACCAACGCGACTTACCATCACTCGAATTAGAGATAAGTTTGAAGCCGATGGAACTGTTCAGAATGTCCACAAGAAGCGTTCCGGAAGACCACGGACATCGACAAGCCCCACAAAGCAAGAAAGAGTACTGGAAACGTATCACCAAAGTCCAAGAAAATCTGTGCGGCAAGCGAGTCGTGAGGTAGGAATTTCAGAATCGTCTGTCCAACGCATTTTGAAGCGCTGTCAATGGAAAAGTTACATTCCAAGATTAGTCCATGCTATTAATGAAGATGATGATGATGATCCGGACCGAAGAGTGGAGTATTGCGAGTGGTACTTGGCACGATGTGGATGTGGATTGGACGAAGGGGTTTCGTAGAATACCCTCCGCGTTCACCAGACCTCACACTACTAGACTTTTTTTTATGGGGATACTTAAAAGACAAAGTCTACGCTATAAAACCTGCAACAGTCGCTGAATTGAGAGCAACCATTGAACGAGAATGTACACAAATACCAAACGAAATGTTTCGTGATGTTTGCGATTCCATTGCTTCGCGTTATCAGCAGTGCTTGGACCAGAACGGACGTCAGTTTGAAAACAGGCGTTGACAAAACAATTAAATAATGTCTGTAGATTCTATCACATTTTGAAAATGAAATGTATTTTAATAAACACTGCCTTTATAAGTATTTAAAGTGTGTATACATTTTTTGGGGACGCCCTGTATATAGAAGTTTCGTCGGTTTTTCTTCACACGAAGGTTAAGCTGGTGGCCCACCTCGAGTCCTGGTTGGATGGAGATCTCCACCGCACATAGCCAGGCACACCCAACTCATCCGGTACCGTATCTAGTCTTCTTTTGAAAATTTCAACTTTGACACTCGTGATGTTCCTGAGGTATTTCGGAAGCTGATCCCCTGACAACCAAGCTATTTTCCTTTAGAATTGAAGGTGTCCCTTGTCTGGCCTTTAGTTTGGGAACACTACACAGCCTACCTTTCCTACTTTCCACTGTTGTTTGGGTGATTACTGGGTTCAGCTTGGGGTTAAGTACCAGTTTTTTAATTATTTTCCACGTGTAAATTATGGTATATCTCTCTCTTCTTTCCAGTGAATGTAGATTTAATTTACGAAGTCTTTCCCAGTAGTTGAGTTCTTTGCAGTCATCAATCTTAGCTATGGAATTTCTTTGGATTACTTCTAGTTTATTAATTTCTTTTTTTTTATACGTGGACGTCAAGACTGAGCAGTATTCAAATTTTGGCACGATCAGTGTTTTCAGCAGGGGAAATCATTATATTCTCATCCCTTCTTTTGAAGGTTCTCAGTAGATGTCCCGTAACTCCTTTTGCTTTGTTCACTTGTTTTTCAAATTTTGCATCGTCGGTCATTATTACCTCTAAATCTTTTGCTTTTGTGCTTCTCTGAATTTCCCGTCTATCTGGGACATAGTATGCTGTCTATTTAAGTTCTTCATTTCTCCCATATCTTAAGAGCTGAAATTTCTCGGTGTTAAAATTCATGTTATTTATTGTCTTTTGACCATTTGTATATTCTGTTTGCAGAGTTGGGCACGTTACTTTCTATAAGTAACGGCGTTACCGCTACCGTTACACTGATAAAAAAGTAACGTCCTTACCTCTTCAGTTACTTCTATGAAAAAGTAACGGGTTACCGATACCGTTACCGTTACCGTTACTTTTAAGAAAAGACTAAAGAGTAAAAAAGCCTTAATAATACCAAATTATTTTCTATATGACAAAAAATCAAAACATAAACTCAAATAAAAAAAAATGGCCTGTCCAAAAGAAAACTAATCTTGCAGATGTTTTAGGAGTGTCTTGTTCGATTTCAGGAACGCTAGTTTACCAAAATTGGCATCTGATGATAGTTCTCCTCGTTTCGAGGAGCTAACAGCTAATTAACAGTTAATAAATGATACTAGTCAAATGATCAGTTTGATAGTAACGAGTAGCGAGCAACGATTGAACTCACTCTAAAAAGTAGTGCCGTTACCATTTTCGTTACAACATCTCAAAAGTAACGGCGTTACCGCTACAGCTACTAAAAAAGTAACATCGTTACGTAACGGCGTTACTAGTAACGCCGTTACTCCCAACAGTCTGTTAGTATCCCTCTGTAGGGCTTTCACCTCTTCTACATTACCGATTTTTCTGGTGATATTTATATCGTCAGCAAAGGATGTTACTATAATTTCGTCGGCTACTTCGTTGTCTATGTCTGTCAGTATGATATCGACACTGTATATATATATATTATATATATATATTATATATATATATATATATATATATATATATATAATATATATATATATATGTTTTCTGATATTGTTTGAAACGTTAATCGCCAGTTCAATCATTTAAAAAAAAAAAAAAAATTAATGTCGATAACTTTTACAATCCCATTAATCTAAAGTGGATAAACGAATCTTTGCAAAAATTCTGTGAACAGCGAGCCCAAAAAACCTTAAAAAGACACCATGACTTTTGCAACACCCCCATATATATATATATTATATATATATATATATATATATATATATATATATATATATATATATATATATAATTATTATATATATATATATATATATATATATATATATATATAATATATATATATATATATTTTTTTCCAGTTAATTAATCGTGTTAGTATCGTTCTAAAACTATTTACTGATTGAGGCAATTTTAGGCTTAATGCAGATAAAACGGTGAGTTAATTCGTCAGAATTGAGCTTAAAAGCGTATATTTAGAAGCAAACGACTTTCCCATAAAGACGAACAACAAGTTATTATAGCAATAAAATGTCACCCAAATTGCCAACAGAAATCGATAGCTTCCAACATCAACAAAAACAACTAATACCCCACCACACACTCCTCCCTCAACCTCTGCCAAGCTCTTTAAACTATATATATATATATATATATATATATATATATATATATATATATATACAGGGCGTCCCAAAAAAATGTATACACACTTTAAATACTTATAAAGGCAGTGTTTATTAAAATACATTTCATTTTCAAAATGTAGTAGAATCTACAGACATTATTTAATTGTTTTGTCAACGCCTGTTTTCAAACTGACGTCCGTTCTGGTCCAGGCACTGCTGATAACGCGAAGCAATGGAATCGCAAACATCACGAAACATTTCGTTTGGTATTTGTGTGCATTCTCGTTCAATGGCTGCTCTCAATTCAGCGACTGTTGCAGGTTTTATAGCGTAGACTTTGTCTTTTAAGTATCCCCATAAAAAAAAGTCTAGTGGTGTGAGGTCTGGTGAACGCGGAGGGTATTCTACGAAACCCCTTCGTCCAATCCACATCCACATCGTGCCAAGTACCACTCGCAATACTCCACTCTTCGGTTCCGGATCATCATCATCTTCATTAATAGCATGGACTAATCTTGGAATGTAACTTTTCCATTGACAGCGCTTCAAAATGCGTTGGACAGACGATTCTGAAATTCCTACCTCACGACTCGCTTGCCGCACAGATTTTCTTGGACTTTGGTGATACGTTTCCAGTACTCTTTCTTGCTTTGTGGGGCTTGTCGATGTCCGTGGTCTTCCGGAACGCTTCTTGTGGACATTCTGAACAGTTCCATCGGCTTCAAACTTATCTCTAATTCGAGTGATGGTAAGTCGCGTTGGTGGATCTGTTTGAAACTCCCTCCTAAACTGTCTTTGCACTTCAACTGCGTTTTCACACTTCCAGTAGCATTTTAGAATGAATTTCCTTTGTTCAAAGCTTAGTCTGACTGCCATTATTAATTCTAATGGGTTTAACTTGGAAAGAAAGAAACATCAATTGAGCTATCAGCTGTTAAAGTGTGTATACATTTTTTTGGGACGCCCTGTATATATATATATATATATATATATATATATATATATATATATATATATATATATATATATATATATATATATATATATATATAAACACAATGCCCGTGTAAAACATTAAGTAAAACAATTAAAATCCCAAATGGTTAAAATAATAAAACTAAAAACTGCGAAACTTTTAGAAACAGTCTTTCATCTTATTCGGGCAGTGGGCAGTGGGCAGTGGGCAGAAACTTTTAGGAAACTTTTTAGGAGGAGATTGTAAACTTTTAGGAAACTTTTTAGGAGGAGATTGTAGAATCTATCGACCAGGGAAGGGGGGGGGACATTAGGTAGGAGACAGGGAGTGTTGAGACTTCCATTTCTCCTGTCACTGTCCTCCTTAGCTGATCTATTTCCGTGTCTCGTCTACCTTCTGAGCAGTCCAGCATGCCCTCAAACACACACTTCTCCCTTTATTCTTCGCAACACATACATGCGTTTTACGCACTACACAATCTTTTCAAAATTGAGCATGGAAATGTGAGAAAAGTGAGCAAAATATGTAGGACTGAACTAACCACAAGAAACAAAATAACAGCAATTAACCAATTAGCAATCCAAGTTATTCAATACAGCTGTGGAATAATAGATTAGCCGCAAAATGAAATCATGTCTGGATGTAAAATCTAGGAAAATCTTAACACTATAAAAATTAATCTAGAAATCAATGCCATAGCAGGTTGTATTTGCTCAGAAGATAAGGAGGAGCAGGATTAATTGAGATCAGCAAAATGCACAGGTTCACCATAGTTAGTATAGATCAGTACCTGATTAGTGCCAAAGATCAAGTACTATACACAACTTGATTTAAAAAGATTGTTGGCATTTCACCTAGTGATGTCATAATTGGAACAACAGGAGTAATAAAAAGAATGTAAAAATATGTAAAGAGTATTAAAGCATCAATTCTATATACTATTGAGCTAAAATGTGTCTGTGTGTTTGTCCGCTTTCTTCGGAACCGTGCACAGACTAAACGGCAAATCGGAAAATTCTGCAACCACCACCAACTAATAGCCTTAATGTCTATTACGAGTGAAGGTAAATACTTCGAAAACGAAAATGACGAGAGCAAAAATACACAATAAACAGTTTGGTAGTCTCGATAATAGTTTGGTAGTCCCGATAATACGTAAGTACCAATATACATATACCAATATACAATATACATATAGAGCTAGCTGTGACATATACTGCTACATATACTGTGACATATACTGTTACCTGCCCGGAGGGCCGATAGCGAGCTACCGCTTGTAATGACTAATGAAGTACAAATTGAAGCATTAAAGGGAACATTGACTATAGTGCTTGTATGATAAAAAATAATATATAAAATTAGAAAAAACTTGTGGTAGTCGTTCTTAAGTGCAGCATGGAAAGCTCATTTCAAGGAGCGTTGCTATAATGTTTAAACTTAGAAATGTAGTCCCTAAACAAGTTTTATTGACTCTCTATCATACTCTTGTTTTTCCTTATATAACGTACTACACCCTTGTTCGGGGAAACTCCGCTTACAACGCATTAAATGGTATCTTTGTCATCCAAAAACGAGCAATAAGGTTATCTGATGCTGATTTCCTTGATCACTCTAGTGCATTATTTAAAGAGCTAAACCTACTATACTAAAGCTCAATGATGTAATCAAACTGGCACATTTTATTTTTAGTCACGAGTGTAAGAACAAAATCATTAATTTACAATGGGTAAATAGATATTTTGTAACTCATCAAGAAATTCACTCGTATCAGACCAGAAATAGATCAAAGCTTGTTATACCTCAATTTAGATTGTCTTCATCTCAAAAACTACCCATTTTCATTGGATTGAAACAATGGAATGACTTAAATGCCGATATAAAAATATTGTGAATGTAAATTTGTTTAAAACCAAGTTGAAATCCCGATTAATAATGGCATACTAACAAAAATCTAGGATTAATGTCTATTAATATTGTTTACTAATTATTAATTTCTCGTGCGTAATCTAGTATTAAAAACACATTTCTTGGGATTGTTTAGTTCTTATCTCTCATGTATAATATTGGTTTCTTTCTATGGTATTGGTATAATGAATACCTTCAATAGTGACCCTGAATTTGTCATGTCAGTAGTGATAATTTAAGATTAATACATGCTTTAAATATTAATAATACTTATTTGCTTATTTATTTACTTATTATTAATCAATAACAACTACTTGTTTATTTTTAATAAGAGCCCAGTAAAGCCTAAAGCTTAAGGGCCAAATTAAATAAAATAAATAGTCCAGCTTCACAATTATTCATGTCATTGTAAAACGAATATATTTATTTTATTATTAATGAAGGTTATTCAATTAAAAAATAAATGGAATTGTGGGCCTCGGAGACCTTGATTTCAGCCCTCTCCTTATATAGGGGGGCATTTTTGTGGGCTCAAAAACCACTTTACTTGAGGACAATGGATGCTTTGCAACTTTGCGCTTGATTACAGATATCTGCCGCCTTGTCACTTTTCTTATAGCTCCTTTATCACTTCGCTGCCTCAGTTTGGTACCCGCCGCTACAAACTTGTATACTGTTCGATAAGCCCTGCCAAGCTGCTTCGCAATTTCAATAGATTTTATATTTTCAGCGAGTAACTTGACTATTTTTTTTTCTCAGTTGGTGTTAAATCCTTCTTCTTACCCATTTTCACCATTTAGATCCGTAAATAGAATACTTGCTTAATAATTCGGAACATCATATTTTACATATTTTTCAATAAAAAGATATAATTATTTTAATTATCAAAATATTTTATCGAAATGAATACCATCAATGCTTCTATATATAGTAATTATTTGCTATAAATTTCATTGAAATCGGTGGAAAACGTTTGAAAACATTGGAGAAAATGCAATCTGCTTAATAATTTGGAACGTAGTATATATATATATATATATATATATATATATAATAATATATATATATATATATATATATAAGGGTGCCCGCTGGAAAGTAGGTCAACAGGTCACTCCATATTGTTTCTTGGTGGAAGTGACTACGTTGTGGCCATGTCCCAACCTCGCTTCCCGTCGATCAGCGAAGTTAAGCAACATTGGATCTGGGTAGTAGTTGTGCGGATGACCATCTGCGTTCAGATGATGAAACAACCCGTAGTTCGGATCCCACGTAAAGCTGTAGGCCCCTTCCGTCCCCAAACTTTACTGCTACAAAGAATTAAACATCCTTCCCCTCCCCTACACACACACACACACACACACACACACACACACACACACACATGTTGGAGGCTGTGTTTATCCACAATTGCGATATTTTGTTCTGGACTTGTGGTATTGCGCAAAAGGTTTAAAGACTTGTATCTATGACAACGGCAGCCACTTACAATATCTTATGTAACATGTTACGTATTGTTCAATTATATAGAAAAACACACCAGTTTACTTTCAAGCGCGAGAGCCTGTATTTATATACCTGTCAATCTGGCATTGGTTTCGCTTCTCGGTCTCTCTTCACGCGGAGGTCAGGCTGGTGGCCCCACTTCTAGACCTGGCTTGATATATATATATATATATATATAATATATATATATATAATGATAAATGATAAATGCTAAAGGATATGTAGTGATATAAATGGTATGTAAACCGACCTGTTCATCCTTCCTTTGGTTGGTAGATGAATATTACAGTACCCTAAAAATCACCCAAATGAGGTTGGGATGCTGCAAAAGGGTCAGATCGATCCTAAACATTCGTTCAAAACCCAATAAAAAAAAGATGAGAAACATCATTATAATTGAAATTTATATTACTATTGACTCATTAAAATAACTGTACACGAAGCCAGATTTCATTAAGATAAAAAATGGAAATTTATTTATATGAAAATTTTGACTCCATTTGACATGAAATTTATAATAAAATTTTGCCATTTGACATGAAATTTATAATAAAATTTTGACTCCGAAAGACATGAAATTTCTATGAAAATTTTGCCTCCATTTGACATGAAATTTATAATAAAATTTTGACTCCGAAAGACATGAAATTTCTATGAAAATTTTGACTCCATTTGACATGAAATATATAATAAAATTTTGACGCCAAAAGACATGAAATGTATAAGAAAATTTTAACTGAATAAAAGTTAAAAATGAACTCCTTTAATATAAATATGATAAATTGTAACGAGTCTGGCATTAAGGTGGTGAAAAGTCGAACCGATCCGCTTTTATGATTCAAAACAGTGTGAATCAAAAAGCCGTATCAAAATATAATGATAAAGTACATGGGATCTAATTTAGAAGAGGAACACTCATTCTGATAGAGCGCTTACAGGGTTAATCATTTTGAGTGTTAAGTAATCAGTCAGAGATGAGAATGTATTTCATGGTTTTATATATATACTCGTATACAGAGCTGGGCACTTGCGGGTTTTTTTGCGGTACTGCGGTACTGCGGTACTACCGCACTACCAAACCGGTACCGCATAACGCAGTACCGCAAAGGATCGCTGAAAGTACAGGCTGTACTTTCAGCGATCCTTTGCGGTACTGCGTTATGCGGTACCGGTTTGGTAGTGCGGTAGTACCGCAGTACCGCAGTACCGCAAAAAAAAACGCAAGTGCCCAGCTTTGCTCGTATATATAAAACAGAATGAATCTCAAATTCAGGGTGATACAAAAAAGCTGTTCTTATAATAATGTGCAGTAAAATTTTTTTTTTAGGAAATATATTTTGATCACCCTGTACATTTGAGACGCATTTATTACTGAGATGAACGCAACCTCAGTTACCCTCCTTCTCATTCCCCCACCCCCATTATCATCACGATGTTGGTGGGGGTAAGGAGAAGAAGGAAGAGAAGGAAGAGAAGGAAGAGGAACAGGATGAACAGGAGGAGGAGGAGGAGGAGGAGGAAGAGGATTATGGAGGCCCTGTGACGGAGGGGACCCACGGCTTTGTTTGGAACCCAAGCCACGAATCGATACATCATCTTGAAACAGGGGACAGTCATCCATCCAACTTCTGAACAGACGAAACGTCGCTTAACTTTACTGATCTAACGGGAAGCGGTGTTGCGACATAGCCACGACGTAGCCCTCTTCTTCTTATTATTATTATTAATATTATTATTATTATTATTATTATTATTATTATTATTCCTTCAAATTTTGTAAATTTAAAAAAAAAAATCTCCGAAAAAAGTAAACAAATCAATTCGAAATTCGGTGGACATGATCTATCCAATTCAAATTTGTTCGAGGGAAGTCGCTTCGTTAACAAATATAACAGACTATCGATAAATCAAAACGAAGTCATTCACTGCAAACAAAACTGCTGCATTAACCAATTAATGCACAATGTTCAAGCAATTAGGCGACAAAATTAAATCCACACACTTCTATTTCAGGTTTCTAAGACGATATAGAAAAATGAGCCAAAGATCTTCAGATTTAAATTGTATGCGCTAATGCAGTGGTTCCCAAACGATTTAAATCATTACCCTCTTTTCACATGAATAGCTTCACAATAACCTCCACCCTACCCGTACCCTACGTAAAGCCAGTCCTAGTATTGCCATGTTGTTTATTTATGCACTTTCTGTACTTTAGAAGTACTCGTAAGAGTACAAAATTACCCCACTAAAAAGCAAAATTACCCCAATAGGGTAATTTACCCATAGTTTGTGAACCACTGCACTAATGGATAAATTGAATGAAAAGGTCATGCATTTGCTTTAGCTAAATTGAATTGCAAATAAAGTGTCATTTCCTTGTTATCAATTTAGGGAAAATTCATATTTTTATCATATTTTTGAGTCTTTTATTTCGCCTAACTTATTTATAGGATCCGTTGCGCGAGAACGTAAATTTCCCTATACCCAGTTATGCGTATGGGTATTTAAACGATAGAGCGTTCTCCTGAGAACACGAGTATAATCTCTCTCTTCTCTCTCTCTCTCTCTCTCTCTATATATATATATATATATATATATATATATATAATATATCTTGTTAAACCTTGTTGCTGTTCCGTGCGTTGGTCTCTCTTCACACGAAGGTCAAGCTGGTGGCCCCGCCTCCAGGTCTGGCTTGGCGGAGGAGCGAGTTGCTTTCTTGCGGGCTCCACCGTACACAACCAGGTACACCCGGCTCATCTGGTACCGTCCTGAGCCAGGCATCTAGTCTTCTCTTGAAGACTTCAACTTTGACCCCTGTAACGTTTCTGAGGTCCTTTGGAAGCTGGTTAAAAAGTCTTGGCCCCCTGACAACCGAGCTATTTTCCTTCAGTGTTGAGGAGGTCCCTTGCCGGGCTTTTAATTTGGGAACACTACACATTCTGCCTTTCCTATTTTCCAGTGTTGTTTGAATGGTAATTGGGTTTAGTTTTAGGTTTGGTACCAGTTTTCGATCATTGTCCATATGTAGATTATGGTATACCTCTCTCTTCTTCTTTCCAGGGAGTACAGATTTAGTTTACGTAGTCTTTCCCAGTAGTTGAGTTCTTTGCAGCCATCAATCTTGGCTGTGAAATGTCTCTGCGTTTCGTCTAGTTTATTAGTTTCTTCCTTTTTATATGAGGACGTCAAAACTGAGCAGTTTTCAAGTTTTGGTATAATCAGTGTTTTTAGTAGGGGAATCATTACTATCCTGTCCCTTCTTTTGAACGTTCTTAGTACCTGTCCCGCGACTTTTTTTGCTTTATTTATCGCTATCTGATTTTGTGTTTCGAATTTGGCATCATCGGTCATTATTACCCCCAGATCGATCGATTTCGTGCTTCTCTGAATTTCCTGTCTATCTGGAGCATAATATGTAGTCTGTTTAAGTTCCTCTTTTCTACCATATCTCAAGATCTGAAATTTCTCAGTGTTAAATGTCATGTTGTTGTCTTCTGACCATTTGTATATTTTGTTCGTGTCCCTCTGCAAGGCCTCCACTTCATTTACATCGCTGATTTTTCTGCTGATCTTTGTATCGTCTGCAAAGGATATTACTATACTGTTGCTGTTTACTCCGCTGTCTATGTCTGTTAGCATGATAATGAATAGGAGTGGGGCCAGTACTGTCCCTTGTGGTACTGAGCTGCGTACTTCCGATTCTGATGATGATATACCTTGAATTTTGACGACCTGTAGACGTCCTCCGAGGAAGTTGTAGATCCATTTCCCCACTTTGCCTGTTATTCTCATATATTTCATATGATGTGCTATTATACCATGGTCACATTTGTCGAAAGCTTTAGCAAAATCTATGTATATGACATCGTAGTTTTCATTGCCTTCCAGTGCATCAAGGATATTGTTGTAGTGTTCTATTAGGTGTGATAGGCATGATCTACCTGATCGGAATCCGTGCTGATTTTCGTTGAATCTTTCGTGTCTCCAAGAAATCATAAATTTTCCCTCTAACTGCTATTCTTTCAAATACATTGGTGAGCTGAGACGTCAATGACACTTCATATATAATATATATATATATATATATATATATATATATATATATGATGAATAAAACCACGAAGGAAAGGAAACACAAAACGGTGCTCAAGCGCTTTCGTCTAATGACATCCTCAGGAACACTGAAATACATAAAAGGTTCCGGCCTATATATAGGTTACAGAAATATAAATAAATAACATACATACACACAAACACATATACATATATATATATATATATATATATATATACATATCTACACACATACACATATATATGCGATAAACGGAGAAGTAAAAATAAAACCTAAAAATTAAGGATTAGAGGATTAACAAAGAGGCAAATCGATTTTTAGCACAAGATCAAATGAGTTATAAAAAAATAAAAAATAATAATACAAATTTATACTGGAGATACGCCCGGGTTTAACACTTGCCTTCTTAGAGTCAAGTTTCGATATACATAAAAATAAATTGAAGATTAAAAGTAAATAAAGTAGCTTACAAGTTTACCAAAGATTGAGTGTCCTACCCTTTTTATCTAGGTTTGTTTTAAAGGAATTCAAAACAACAGAATCGAGTTGAAAAAGACCTTTGCTTATGTTGAAGTTATTTGAAAGTTGAATAATGGCAGACTCAAGAATATTTCTATTGACAATATTGCTCGAATGAAATAAAACTGAAGCATTATTCCAATCAATACAGTGGGATAACTCTGACAAATGGACAAAAAGAGCACTGGACAACTGTCCTGTTCTGATGGAATATTGATGCTGTTTTATACGTGTGTGCAAATCCTTTCCCGTCTGACCTATGTAAAAGGAATCACATTGTTTACACCCAATTTTATAGATAATGCCTGAATTATTGGTAGGGCTATTTTTTACTATGATATTTTTCACAATATTGTTATATGAAAATACTACATTAATATCCAAAAGTTTAAGTACATTAGCAATGCCTAAAAAGCCCGGGAAAAATGGAAGTACTAAAATATTTTTTGACAAAGTACGAGTGTTATTATTGACACGATAGAAAGTTCGTTTTGCCTTGTTGAGACAAGATTCCATAAACGCAGATGGGTAACACAGATCACTTCCAATACCGTTGATTTTTTCCAATTCGGCATCGATGTATTCCGGACTGGCGATCCTAAGGGCGCGGAGAAACATTGATGAAAAGATGGCCTTCTTAGTGGGGGTGTCATGTCCCGAGTAAAAGTGTACGTAGATTGATCAGTTTTGATGTTTGTTCATTGTTTACAAAAGTGCCGATTGATGATATGCTTGACTTTCTCTCCCAAGAATTACATAAGTATGACCTGCCACTACCTTCACACATTGTTTTGGAACTTATTAAGCTTTGCATTAAAGACTGTAAATTCACTTTCAATAACGAGTATTATCAACAAGTGTTTGGGATGGCCATGGGCAACCCCTTATCGCCCCTCCTCTCCAATATTTATATGGAGTTTTTCGAAATTACTTACATTCCGAGAATCCTGGGGGTTGGCATCCCTTGGTTGCGGTACGTCGACGATATTTTGTGTATCTGGCCCATGAATCGTGACCTGGATAACTTCCTCCTTCAGTTAAATGATCAAGTCCCCTCCATTAAGTTTACTTTAGAAGTGGAACAAGACAAGTCAATCCCATTTTTGGATGTGCGTGTACATAGGGAAAGCCCAGGTTTTAAGTTTAGTATCTATCGGAAAACAACAAACAACTTGTCCTACGTACACTTTTACTCGGGACATGACACCCCACTAAGAAGGCCATCTTTTCATCAATGTTTCTCCGCGCCCTTAGGATCGCCAGTCCGGAATACATCGATGCCGAATTGGAAAAAATCAACGGTATTGGAAGTGATCTGTGTTACCCATCTGCGTTTATGGAATCTTGTCTCAACAAGGCAAAACGAACTTTCTATCGTGTCAATAATAACACTCGTACTTTGTCAAAAAATATTTTAGTACTTTCATTTTTCCCGGGCTTTTTAGGCATTGCTAATGTACTTAAACTTTTGGATATTAATGTAGTATTTTCATATAACAATATTGTGAAAAATATCATAGTAAAAAATAGCCCTACCAATAATTCAGGCATTATCTATAAAATTGGGTGTAAACAATGTGATTCCTTTTACATCGGTCAGACGGGAAAGGATTTGCACACACGTATAAAACAGCATCAATATTCCGTCAGAACAGGACAGTTGTCCAGTGCTCTTTTTGTCCATTTGTCAGAGTTATCCCACTGTATTGATTGAAATAATGCTTCAGTTTTATTTCATTCGAGCAATATTGTCAATAGAAATATTCTTGAGTCTGCCATTATTCAACTTTCAAATAACTTCAACATAAGCAAAGGTCTTTTTCAACTCGATCCTGTTGTTTTGAATTCCTTTAAAACAAACCTAGATAAAAAGGGTAGGACACTCAATCTTTGGTAAACTTGTAAGCTACTTTATTTACTTTTAATCTTCAATTTATTTTTATATATATCGAAACTTGACTCTAAGAAGGCAAGTGTTAAACCCGGGCGTATCTCCAGTATAAATTTGTATTATTATTATTTTTTTTTTTTTATAACTCATTTGATCTTGTGCTAAAAATCGATTTGCCTCTTTGTTAATCCTCTAATCCTTAATTTTTAGGTTTTATTTTTACTTCTCCGTTTATCGCATATATATGTGTATGTGTGTAGATATGTATGTATATATATATATATATATATATATGTATATGTGTTTGTGTGTATGTATGTTATTTATTTATATTTCTGTAACCTATATATAGGCCGGAACCTTTTATGTATTTCAGTGTTCCTGAGGATGTCATTAGACGAAAGCGCTTGAGCACCGTTTTGTGTTTCCTTTCCTTCGTGGTTTTATTCATCATAAATATTTTTCACGTGTTACTTTCGTATAATATATATATATATATATATATATATATATATATATATATATATATATATATATATATATATATATATATATATATATATATATATATATATATATATATATATATATATATAATATATATATATATATATAATATATATATATATATATATATATATATATATATATATATATATATATATATATATATGATGAATAAAACCACGAAGGAAAAAAGAAACACAAAGGGGTGGTTTTATTCGTGGTTTTATTCATCATAAATACTTTTCACGTGTCACTTTCGTGAAATAATTTTTCATATATATATATATATATATATATATATATATATATATATATATATATATTGAGCATGCGAGGCACCCATCTGGCGTAGACCTTTCGGTAACCGAGAATACTGATAGTATCCCATTCGCTCTTTGGAGATATTGAGCATTGCAGCAATTTCTTTTTGTTTAATGCGACGATTTCCACGAATCAGTTCGTCAACGTAGTTCCGATGAAACTCGTCGGTTGCCGTTACAGGCCTTCTACTTCGCGGTTTGTCTAGCAAATCTTCTTGTCCTGCTTCTCCTTCTTTACACTGCCTCGCCCAACGTCGATCGAACGGTACTCACATCGACACACTGTTTGCCGTACACAGATTGCATTCGCCGATGAATGTCTGTGGGAGAAACACTTTCCGCGGTCAAAAATTCAATTACGGCAGATTACTTGAAGTGAACGTCTTTACTCCTTTCCATTGCAATTGATACTGAACCAACGTGTGGAATGAGTGTAGGCCATATCAGGTTATAACACAAAACTGGTTTTATCTGGTTACCTCTACACAATCTGGAATGGCGTGGGGATATCAAGTTACAACACAAAACCGGTTTTATCTGACAACCTCTACACAATCCAGAATTATTCAAGTGGAGGCATTACTTTTCAGCTCACCCTCGTGTCTATATATATATATATATATATATATATATATATATATGTGTGTGTGTGTGTGTGTGTGTGTGTGTGTGTGTGTGTGTGTACACCTTTGGTAACCTTTCTTTATACGTATATATATATATATATATATATATATATACAGGGTGTTTGAAAACTTTCTGTACAAATTGTAATGGGGGATAGGCAACACCAAGACAAACCCTTTTCGTCTATAAGTGTATGTCCGCTGACGTCACCATTCGGCGCGAGAGGGCGCCGCTGCAATTGGCTAAAAGGTGAAGTGGGCTAGACTCGCGCTTGCCGCGGACATTCTTAAATCGGACGTAGTACGCGTAACATGGAGCGCTTCAAGACTGCTGAGATGGCTGACATGCATATGGTGTATGGGGCTGCCAATGAAAACGGAAGAGCTGCTGTGAGGTTGTACCGACAGCGCTTCCCAAACAGATGTGTGCCAAACCACCAAACGTTTGCGCATTTGCATCGGCAACTGCGAGAAACTGGAACATTCCATGCAAACATGCATGACACTGGTCGGGAGAGAAACCTGCGCACTCCTGACATGGAAAAAGAAATCCTACGGTGATTTGAGGACAATCCAAGCGCAAGCACGCGAGGTGTTGCACGTATCCTCGGTGTGAACCACGACCTGGTCTGGAGAGTGTTGCACGAGCAGCAGTTACATCCGTTTCATCGTCAGAGAGTCCAAGCATTACAACCTCGGGATTACCCTCTTCGTGTGGACTTCGCACGCTGGTTTCTGCAGCAGACAGCGGTGCAGCCTAATTTTCCGGCTTATGTGCTGTTCTCAGATGAGGCCTGTTTCACACGTGTGGGCACACGCAAATCCACATGCTACACGGGTTTGTAATGCCTGGACTCTCTGACGATGAAACGGATGTAACTGCTGCTCGTGCAACACTCTCCAGACCAGGTCGTGGTTCACACCGAGGATACGTGCAACACCTCGCGTGCTTGCGCTTGGATTGTCCTCAAATCGCCGTAGGATTTCTTCTTTCATGTCAGGAGTGCGCACGTTTCTCTCCTGACCAGTGTCATGCATGTTTGCATGAAATGTTCCAGTTTCTCGCAGTCGCCGATGCAAATGCGCAAACGTTTGGTGGTTTGGCACACATCTGTTTGGGAAGCGCTGTCGGTACAACCTCACAGCAGCTCTTCCGTTTCCATTGGCAGCCCCATACACCATATGCATGTCAGCTATCTCAGCAGTCGTGAAGCGCTCCATGTTACGCGTACTACGTCCGATTTAAGAATGCCCGCGGCAAGCACGAGCCTAGCCCACTTCACCTTTTAGCCAATTGCAGCGGCGCCCTCTCGCGCCGAATGGTGACGTCAGCGGACATACACTTATAGACGAAAAGGGTTTGTCTTGGTGTTGCCTATCCCCCATTACAATTTGTACAGAAAGTTTTCAAACACCCTGTATATACATATATGTATATATATATATATATATATATATATATATATATATATATATATATATATATATATATATATAAATGATGTCTGTGAGCTTCTGGAGCCAAAGAGTTATAATGTGAGGTTCCTCGAACAACTGGTTTGAACTATGGCTCGGTGGTCCAAATGGCGCTGTGGGTTCCGTGCCAATGGCTGGGGAGTGTTCTCTGAATGCAGAGGTGGTAGAAGGAGGAAGCCTTGAAGGGCGTGACCTTCACTTCCCGTTGTTTCCGGAAGGTTGACCAGGAGGTTACCCTGAAGACACTGGAGATCACTGTACACCCGTCTGGAAGTGTGAAGTATCTTGTGGCGTTGAGTAACACCTTCTTGGTTGTCCTCTCTTCACAATTAATGGCCATAGGAGTGGGCTTAGAAACACTGAAGAATAAGATGTCTTGAATCCTCATCATGATCGGTGGAAAGATGCTACGTACCGTTTTGACTCAAGTGTCCAGGTCTGTGTAGCTTCGTTGAGAAAGAGGCTGACCAAGCACTGGCTGTGTTGAAAACCGATGGGGTCCGGCAGTGATGGGTTTTGTCGACGAGAAGACATTCGTTGAGATCCTGTAGAATAACGAATCTTTGCCGGTCCTGACGAACTCCAAGATACTTCCCTTCTGATTGCGATAAAGATGTTAGCATGTTGTGTCCATACTTAGGTGGAGTGTATAGGCTCATCTCACTTTCGATGGCTTTCAAAGGTATGAGGACGACTATACGAAGTGTATTCCGATCGGCCCTCACCAGCAGCGTAGTCCTCGCCAATGCGAAGTGGCTTGGTATCGTGGCGGCTGAGGTGGTGTATGATAACAGCCTCCCTACATTCATTTCCACTTCCCTCAAGAGCTTCATGCAAAACGAAGGCTCAAAAAGTAAGTACTGAGGTGCCCTCGATAAACACCGAGGAGGGCAGCTCTCAGCCTGTTAAGCCTGAGGTTGACGCCTTCCGTGAACGATCCCAAGGAATATGAAAAGATCTGGAGGAAGGTAATATACAAGTCTTGTTGGAGTCGTTTCTGCAAGTAATTACTTACGCTGGGCTGGAAATCGTTGAGGTTATCGCGTAATTCAACAACTTATTTCTTTAAAGCGGAAACGTCGTAAGTGGTCGTGTTCATGAGCTTGAGGTGATGCTTCGTTGCCAATGTTAGTTTTTCCTGGTTTCGCTCGATCATCTGCGCTTGCTGGAGAAGATCCTTGACCGTGGTATCCCTCGCGGTGCTGAAGGTTATGATAAAGAAACCTCCCACGGCGTTTATAAGATCTCGCCGTGCACCACTGTCGACTTCCCTCGGAAGAATATCAAGGAAAGTACAAATGTCTCTTCGCGCCTCTTCAAGTTGCCCGCGTAAGTTCCCGACGGCTTTTCTAATGAACTGAATCTCTGACACAACTTTGCCGCTGTCCTTCTTGGTTCCGTACGTGGGCAGAGCGCTCTCGCACTCTTCAGTAGTGATGTCATTTTGCCTTGTAAATGGTTCAAATCGTCGAGATATGGCGTCAGACTCAACCTAACGAAAGAGACGCACGTGGGCCCACTCGGAATGAGCGGGCCCAATCTGCTAAAGAAGACTCCGTTTGCGTCCTTCCCTTCAAGTTCAGCGACACCGAGACGTGGCACCAACAAGAGAAGTAGAACATTCACACGCGGACAAAAGTTCAGCCACAGTAATCGCAAATAAACTGATTCTACGGGGTACAAGGTACCCGCTTACCTTTTTCTACAGGGGTCTAACTTCTTTCCGCATTCCATATCCCCTACAAGTTCTTGCTTGGGATAAGCTACGTGAATTCCCGCAATATCCACAACTACTACAGTCTACTACCTGGCCCTGTCCTCCATTGAGGACATTTATACTGAACAAGATAGTTAAATTACTTGATTCTATTACTATTGACATTATGGCCTCATTACTTGTACAAGCTATATCCTTAAGCTTGTTACCATATAATTTATGCATTTCATAATTTTTACATATACTGTAATTTTACAATTATACAATTTTTTGAGCAAGAGATCCAGCGAACTGCTACCTTGTTCATCAAAATCAAACCGGATGTCCAAGGAGCAAACAAGCAGCTAATCTATATACATACTTACAGTACTGTTAGAATATACCATAATATATACCTTTATATATGCGAAAACCTGCATGCATTGCTTTCTTGAGTCTTTGAAATCCAATATGGGCACAGTTACATTCCGGCCTACAGTTAATTATATATTTTTTTCTCTTTCAAACATGCCAGTTTGCATTCGCATATATAGATAGGTGATCATACCTTCAACAGTATAAAGTGTTGGATACCATTTATGAATTATCGCTTATACATACGAGTATATAAAAATAGCATGTCTCCTTTATACTTATTTCTCACTGCTCACAAAGTATGTGGACACATCCCTTGTGATAACTCGATCGACCTTTGTCACTTCCAACCTATTTCTAAAAATGCATTCTGTATTTATACCCTTTTAAGTCTTTATAATAGAGTAATTAATAATATTTTTCGTATGTCAGATTTCTTTTGCTAAACGGGTTGCAATAAGATTAAATCAGTTTACAAGGAAACATGGTCGTTGGGACACTACATATCGTTTAATCACTGAGAACTTATCCCAGTTGGGTTCCACAACATTTATATGAAGTCAGGTTAATTGACATCTTTCAGGTTTAGGCTATTGAAAAATTATTTTTAATAATTATTAAATATATGTATACAACTATTCGGGGCATATATACATATATATATATTAGTGGTGGACTGGATGTCAGTTTTTCAACATCTGCGGATGCGGATTTTTAACTTCAATATCCGCGAATACGGATGCGGATATTTAGTTAATCTATCAATATATTATAGAATTATGAATATATGACATAATTTTTCAAATTTCGTGATATTACTATTATGGCAGGCAATGCATAAGAATTAAAATTAATATTAATGTTTTCATTATGATAAAAATAATAACTTTTTCAAGAGTTTCAGCCACAGAAAATTGAATGAAACAAGTTTCATTCAATTTTCTGTTACCAGCTATTTATATTTTGAGGTTTATATATTTGTTTGTTCATTAATAAATAATTAATACTTTACATGAAATGTGCATGACTGGGCCTTATAAGCTACTTTATAAGCTAATTTAATTGTAAATTGCATAATTTATTAGAGGTAATATCCGCATAATATCCGCAGTCAGAAGTGCGGATGCGGATGTTAAAAATGATGCGGATATCCAGTCCACCACTAATATATATATATATAGTACCAACACAATTCATTCATGGTTTAGTCCGAATCATAAGTGACTGAGCAAACCTAGCCTTCATCTTCACGAGCATCCGGTCGAATTTCGCAAGACGTTTCAACTTGATTCTGCTTCAGCGTTCATTTCATTTTACTAATTTATTTAATGGTGTTTATATGTATATACAATAAAACCTCAATAACGGCACTCCACTATAACGAAGCCTCGCTTTACCGAACACCTTGGGCATTTCGAAACACTTCTCTTTATCGAAAATTTGAAAAGGGGCACACACACACACACACACACACACACACACACACACACATATATATATGTGTGTGTGTGTGTGTGTGTGTGTGTACCGCATTCTTCATAAACTTCTTCGATAAACCGTATATTAAACCATATGCAGCTCTAATCTGCACTCGGGCCACCAAAAACGGAACGAGAATGGTTGTCTGTGACGAAAGTGGGTGTATATTTTTTGTAACCGTAGTTTATTTCATGTATTTTTGCTACTTGACTACACATTATGATGGAATCTGTTCTATTTTGTCGTGTAGACGCGTTTAGTTTAATGTATTTCATTAGATTTTTGGTATTTTTTATTACAACTTGAATATTGGCCCCGGGAAAAAAGTCTCTCACTAAGCCGCTCTTTCACTTAGATGCACAACCCAACATCAATTAGTGCGGTGTATGGAGCGTTTTTAATGTATATATATATATTATATATATATATATATATATATATATATATATATATATATATATATATATATAATATTTCAGCAAAGAACACGCTATTTTTTTTTAAAACCTATATATATATATATATATATATATATATATATATATATATATATATATATATATATATTATATATATATATATATATTACACGCAAACCTGTATTTAGGTTAAAAAAATATAGCGTGTTCTTTGCCGAAAGTTTTTTGTAGTTCGTGAAAGATGCCTCGTGCAGTTGGTGCTGGTAATATATCAACATTTAACCATTATCATGCGATAAGGCAATTACTCTGCGGTCAAATGAGAGGTAGATTTCCAAGTTTTTAGAGTCTATATACGGGTAATAACTTTCGGAACTCATTTCACAGCTTTTGGGGGATGAATGTGCACCCCAGGGTTACCTGAACCCAGCCTGGACATTGATATGATAAAGGGCCGGCTCAACTCAACCCGGTGCCAGCAACTGGGAGCGAACTCAGAGTCTCACCGCCGTAACGAATGAAGTATCGGGAGTTTTTAGGGTCTACAAATTTACAAGATAATTTAAAAGTTTCGTCAGCAAAGTTAAACGAGAATCTGA